>JARHVA010002441.1:1822500-1980000 GCA_037957365.1 Torreya grandis
AAGATGGCAGACTGTGAAACCTATTCACCAAGTAAGTTGTAGTGTTTTGGGTAATTTCTTTATTTTATTAAATGATATGGTCATTATGAGTAATATATATGGCAAAAAATAATTTCAAATTATTTAGGGATAATAGATGGTATGTATGCCACTATTCCATACACATCACTTAAAATAATTTCATGTCATTCTTGATTGGTTTAATTTTTGTTCTTATTGAATTATGGATTTGTTTCTAGGTTGCTCTTTTTGTGGTTTGAACCTTGTAGGTATTGGAAATGATGTGAATAATGTTTTTGAGCTATGATTTTTATGAATAAGTAAATTTTGTTGTCTTGATGAATTTTTTTTATTTTATTTTTGTATGATTTTTTTTGGTGGTAATGGAAACTTGAATCTTAGTTGGAATAAACATACTCTCCACCCTACTTACTAGGATCCACCATCAAATTGATGGATGGGGTGGCTAAGGCCACCAAGGTTGGGGGGGGGGGGGGCTCTTAGGGTTGGAAGGGTGGGATTTCCCACTCTGTGTATTCACTTATGTATGTTGTGACTTTATTATTTTATGGCATACTTATATCATGGTAATATTGATGGGAATAAAACCCATTATTTGGTTTGAGGATGTAATTTTGTTATAGTTGTGTTGTTATCATTTTATAGATTTATGCATTTTACACTCAATCTGTTGATTTAACCTTTGTGTGTGTGTGGGTGGGTGGGTGTACAGTCATATATATTGGAGAATATTGAATGCTTCATCTATGATTAATTTATTTTGATAATTAACTATGTGTTACTAGCATTACATATTTATATAAGGCATAGGTTATTTGTGTCATTGGCTAAGTTATTCATTAAATCATTGTGTGGATAACCTACAAGTTTCTCTTTGATTGGAAACTCATCTTACATTCATTATTTGTCTATTGATTTATTTTGTATGACCTGTATATACTTGATTGACTTGTATAAGTAATAAGATTATTCTAAAATGAACTCATTTATGGATTAGATAGTATCAAAGTGTTTTTTTCATAAGTAAGGAAGGATGAAATAGTTTTGGGACTCATTCAATGAACTTTTATTAAATTAAAAACAAAATAAAATATATTGCAGGTTTCCTTTTGATTTATTGTGGATTTTAAACCTTAACATTTGTTGAGTTTGTTATCTAAATATTGAATCTTGATTTAAGATGAATACTTGTACTTGCTTGTGTTTGTTGAATTATAAATCATACATGTCGATGTAAGGAAGGTTGTATATGAAACTTGATTCATTATACTCAACTTTACCAAGTTGCATTAATAACATTGAGTTGTTATTTAAGGGTTGGTTGTACTATGTGTGTTGACAACGTTGTTCTTATACTCTTCAAAGAATTATTCTTTATTTTTGTTTGAGTTATGTAATAAATGTTTTACTGGTTTATTATATCTCATGGAATGTTATTGAATCAAGTATTACATTGAATAATAATGAAAATGATTATGAGTTACTTTATGTTTTATGAACTTGATTTTAAAGTGAATATTTCTATAGTAATATTGTAGTAAAGAGAAATAATAACTTATGTGGGGTATTGTGATTCTATATTGGTATAAATAAGAACCAATAAGTCATGGTTAAAAAATATAGGTAAAGGTAGATAGATTTTTCATATTGAAAATCTATATTTATGAAGGATTGCCATATTTCATTGAACATCTTCCAAGTGTGTACATTTTAGTATCAAATTATTATTTCAATAATCATGGTTATTGATGGATGATGTACCATTTGTATCATTATTGATGTTTTCCAAATTGTCATGTTATGAATACAATTATATTTGATTAAGTTTCATTCTAAACATAACTAGGTTGTTATTGTTAACCTACATACTAATGTGGTAGTGTTGGTTGAATAAAAAATTACACACAACTTACTATTAAAGGTTATAATGAGGATTCACATAAAATATTGGTATAAAGGTGGGTTTTCAAATGGATTATTATAACACCCACATCGGCTTGAGAATAAATGGACAAGAGATGAAAGTATGATCTCACATTCAAAGGAGACTTGTTAATGTGATTTATTTGTTGGAATTAAACCAAAAATAATATTAAGTAATTATATACATCAGGTTATTAAAGACTTTACCATCTTTGTCTTTACATTTCTTGAGTTACTCACCAATCCAACATTATTAAATAAATAATTATAGTTTATTTTTAATAAGTGTTAATTATAATTAATAATACAATATCATCGTCATTTCATGTTTGAAAATGGGATGTTAAAATTGTTGAATAGTAGAGCCTAGTATTATTATAATGCTCAGCTCCTGATAGGGGGTGTTGGGGGGCAATGCAACCCCCCTGCCCCTGCCCCATCACCCCCCACCAAAATTTTATGAAAAATGCATTGTAAAATATTTTAATTTCATAGTAAATCTAGACCATTCACTATTAGGTGACATATCTAATGGTTAAAATTAGGTTGGTGCATTTTTTCACTAATATGTAACCCTCCTTTTGATATAAGGGAATTGTAATCACGACAACATATTGTGTGTGAGTAAAGAGGATATTGCAGTGGATGTATTGAAGGGTTTTCCATTCATTTGTTAGACTAAATAAGAAAATAACTGGTTGTTTATGTGTGGATGTAGCCCATATTGGGTGAACCACATTAAATTTGTGTCTCTATTTAGTTGTGTTTTTCTACATTTCATTTTCATATTTATTTCATTAATTACTTTGCATTCAATATTCCTAACAAAAATTTAGAATAATCTTGCTGTTGTGACCTAAGACCTACAAATAAATACTATAACCTTAGGCAGGTAGCATCGAGAATTAATTTAATTAGTACCACTACTTATGTTATGCACCTATTTAGAAAATTTCTTAATTCCCTTAATGTATGTGCTAACCATGGAATGCAATTTGTTGATAAATGGTAACTTATATGCGACAAAATACAAATAAGGATGCAAAATTAAGTTGGTGGCATTAAATATCAAAGATGGCAGGACTCATCTTTCTTATTAAAAGTTATAAACACATTTATTATGAGAGTTATGAAAAATTCAATAGATTTAAATAATGACATCCATTAAATGCTCGATTCAATATATGTTGGGAATGTTTACAAAGTGTACATGGTTTATTTTATATTCTATTCATAAATACAAGTCATGATAAATCTAGTTGATGAATATTTCAATTGCAATGTTATATCATTACATAATAATTATCCTATGAATGAAGGATATGGATATTATGCTTGAGATGTTGATGTATTTTAAACGATAAAAGGATTCTAAATTTTAAGTTTGATATGATTGTTTAAATAGTGATGTTTGAAATTAAAGGACTAAAATATGTGACTTACATTATTCTTATACCTATCAAAAAAGCTAATCATGAAGGGAAATTAACTAGGGTTAAGCCTCTTTAGATGATTCTATTAGGAATTTTACTACTATAATATCTATATCAGAGTTTGTGAGTACGTGGCCACACAATTACACACCTTGAACTCCATATTTAATGTGGAATAAAATAATTCATTATAGTGTCTTCTTAAGGTGATTTAACCATATATACATTCAAAACATATATCTTATCCTTGTTATCAATTTTGAGATGTGCCATTTTATGTACAATTGATAATTATCTTGTGCTATTCATTATTAGAGTATGTTCTTAAACTTTTTTTCTCTATCTAAAAATAATAAAAAAATCACGGGGTTGTTACGTTGGTATCAGAGCACGGTATTTTCTCTAGGGAAGTTTGGGGAAGATATTTTTAAACTTATACTTTTCCTAAATTATTAATTTTTGACACCTTAGGATGGTTAAAATAAGATCTAGTGGATTTGTTAATACCAAAAATAACATGGGTAATAACAACCTAGGAAGAGGTAGATGTATAGGAAGAGGTAGAAGCCATGGTGATCACAATCTCAACATAAATAGAAATGACCCACCTCTTATAAAAATGTTGATAAAAACAATGGGGTTTCTATGGTTAAAGAATTTCAAGATAATCCCATTGATAAGCATGAATAATTACTTAATAGAATCATGTTAGACTTAAATTCCATTCAAGGAAATATTGAAAATTAGGAACAAAGACTAAATAAACTTGAGGGCATTTATCATGATGAATTACCCCAGTTCAAAAATGGTCAAGTGGAGGAAAAAATTCTCCAGGAGTTACCTTTAGTAGTGGTTGACCTAATTATAAAGGATCTTTAAAATATTTGACCGCCTACCTTTTTGAGTGTATAATATGGAGATGCAACTAATACATGGCTTGCGTATTTTCAAAAGTATTTTAATTTACACACCATGCCCTCTAATGTGAAAGGTAGTTTGGAAACCTATTAGTTGGTTGGAGTTGTTATCCTATGTTAGAATTATCCCTATGATTTGTAAGGGTATAAAACTATGACCCTTGCCAAATATTTGAAGGGTAATTCCAAAAAAGGTACTTGAGTGTCAATTTTAAGGAACAAAAGATAATAAATTTTTAGATACTAAAACAAGATAATATGATTGTTTATGAACATGAGAATAAGTTTTTGAATCTACTACATCATGTAAAATACATGCATGATGAAGAAACTAAAGTAATAGAATTTAATTGGGACTAAAAGAGATATTAATGCATGACATCAATATGACCAACCCAAAAACCTTGGTGGTTGGCATTGAGTGTACTCAAAGGGTGGAAGAGAAATAAAAGTCTTGTTAAAAGGTGAGACAAGATTTTAAAATTAATATACAATAATATAAGACCAAAAATTTATCTCCTTCACCCAAGAATTTTAAGAAAATAAATTAGAACCATAGGTTCACTAGGAATATTAGTGGATTTAATAAGTTACAATGGACAAATAATAAACACAAGTCATAAAATTCACTAAAAATAGGGTTCCACAACAAATATTAGACCAAAAATAGCTAACATGGACCAGCCATGGGGCCAATACTATTCTTGTATTACCAAAAAGAATTGTGTAGTGTTGGTAATGTGGTGATAACCACTACTTAAAGGATTATCCCACACTGAAACTTGGGAAATTAGCTAATCATCAAGTTTAGGCATATGTTGATAATCAGAATGCTGACTTCTAAGCCACATCGATTGAAACTAGAGATATTATATCTACTTGTACTGTATCTATCTTGATTGATTTTGGTGTAACAAATAGCTTTATTTAACCTTCTGTTGCAATTAAATATAAAATTAAACATGCTATTATTAAATAAGGTTAGTATATCGAGTTGTATCGATAAAAGGGTATGTATCTAGGAGTGCTTAGAGTAATCTAATCTCGACTTAGGTGTTTTCAAAACTAATATGAATATGTTTTAAGAACCTTTGAGGTCTTATAATCTCATTTTTGGTATGGACTAGCTACAACAACATCAAGAAACACATTATTGATTTGGTATGTGCATAGTTGACTTTGGAAAAATAATGGAAATGCAAGGCATACAAAGGAATAGGGTGCATAAAATAATTTTAACTATATAGTTGAAAAAGGTTGTGTAAGGGTTATAAACTATATGTAGTCCAAATGTAATAGTTATCCAAGGACTACGTATGGTCTTATAAGGATTTTACCATATTTGAGGAATATATGGATGTATTTACTAAAAAATACCTAGTATTCCACCCAATTAGAAATTTGAATTTTCCATAGATATGCCCAGAGCTAAACCTGCATCCAAATATCCTTATAGGATGAATGTGATGGATTTTTAGGAATTAAAGGTTTAATTACAAGAAATTTTATAAAATGGATGCATTAGACTAGGTGTGTCTCTGTGGGGTGCTCTAGTTATCTTAATAAATAAGGATGGGACTCTTAGGTTAGGTATTGATTAGTGCATATTCAATAAGATAACAATTAAGAAATTTTATCCTTTGCATAGGATTGATGATTTGTTTGATCAAATTAAAGGAGTAATAGTAATCTCTAAAATTAACTTGAGGTTAGGCTACCGTCAATAGATAATCAAGGAGGAAAATGTTTAATGTCTTTAGAAACTCATGATGGCCATTATGAGTTCACTATTATGCCTTTTGGCTTGACTAATGCACCAATAATATTTATGAATTTAATGAATAGTGTGTTCAGAGATTATCTGGATAAATTATTCTTTTTTTATTAGATGATATTGTAATTTATTACAAGAATGAATTTGAATATGAACAACACTTGAAATTAGTCTTGAAAAGGCTAAGAAAACATAAGCTATATAGAAACTTTTAAAATGTGATTTTTATAAGTCTGAAATTCATTATTTGGGGCACATCATCTCTAAGGATGGTATTATTGTGGATCTAACAAAGATAAAATCTATACAAGATTTTCCTACCGCGACTAATGTACATGAAGTAAATATTTTTATGGGCTTGGTTAGTTATTACAATAGGTTTGTTGAAATGTTTTCTAGCATAGCTAATCCTATCATCTCCTTACAGTGCAAGGGTAATAAATTTGTGTGGACTCCTCAATATGAAGAGGTTTTCCATAAACTCAAAGAATTGTTAATTACTACACCTATAATTATCATTCTTGATCCAAATAGTAAATTTTTTATCTGGGTAAATGCTTATAATGAAGGTTTTGGTGGCATTTTGATCGAAGATGGTAAGATAGTGACTTATGAGTCACAAAAACTCAAGGAAAATGAAAATAATTATCCCACACATGACATGGATATTGATACGATAGTTCTTGAATTAAAATAGTGGAAGTATTTCTGATTGGGGAAATATTTTAAGGTGAAATATGATCATGACAACTTGGAAATTTTATTTTCCTAGAATTATTTGAATGCAATGCAATGTAGATGGATATAATTTATGAGTAATTTTGACATAGAATTTTCCTATATCAAGGGTAAGGAAAATCATATTTCTAATGTAATCAATCGATGTATGTACCTTGATATTTATCTGTGTTAAAATATAACTTCAAAATATTTGTGTTAAAATAGGAGTTTGTTGATGAATACTTCCATGAGGTAAGATCAGGGTTGAACAAGAGCTTATTACAAATGTGTTTGTTAATTTTTATGTTGGAACAAATGGCCTCATAAGACATAAAAATATATTTTTTATACCTAAGTTTGGTTATTTATGAAATTAGGTATTGAAATAGGTGCACAAAACACCTCACTTCGCTCATCCTAGTGTTAAAAATATGACACATGATCTAAAAAGTATTATTTCTTGCCTGGTATGAAGCACAATGTTGTTAATTATGCTACTAAATACCTAGAATGTCAGCATGTAAAAGATTAACATTGCCACCCTAGAGAATTTTATTACCCTTATGACATATCAAAAGGTAAGTGGGATTTAATCTCACTTAATTTTATATCTAGGCTACCTAAATCTCACAATAAGCATGACACCATTTTGGTGGTAATTGATAATTTTATCGAAGTTAGTCATTTTATTTATAGAAATATGATGAGTGATGATTTTGTGTTTGTGTTTGTAAAATAATTTATTTGGATGCATGGCATGCCAGAAGTTATTATCTATGATATAGATAATATTTTCACTTCAAGGTTATGGCAGATTTTGACTCCAACATTTATAATGTATTTTAAGTTTAGTTCAACGTACTACCTAAAAATGGATGGTTAGACTAAAGGCCTCAACCAAGTGGTTCATGATATGTTGAAGATGTATGTTATAGATTAACAAGATAAGTGGAAAGATTATATTCAATTAGTTAAATTTTCATATAATAAATTTTATCATTCTATGATCAAAATGGCTCCATATTAAACTAGATCAAAATGAGCACAATTTTAGGTCATCCAAAACCACTCTGGTTTGTTGATTTTAAACTAGTGTTTTAGTCCTTATTATCTCTTATGTTAAAATAGTTGAGTTAATTATGCCTTAGAGTATTGTATTTAGGTTCCATAAGTGTTCCTCCCCTTTGAGACATATTTTATCCAGAGCTATTTTGCTTCTAGTTTGTCAAGTCGGGAGAAGACCATAATTGGTACCTTTTTGGAGAGTGTTTTTGTGTCTTGATGTAGAATTATTATTTGCTCATCTATTTTGGGATTGAATCTACTACTTGTGACTATAAATGTATGTTGAAGTTATTTTACTTGGTGGTTTTTATTTAGAGAGTCATTTTTAGCCTATTGAGTTGTCACTGTCCTCAATAGTGAGAGTTGTAGTTTAGAAGGAATGTGTTATCCATAGTCTAAGTTTGTTTTGTTCTATTTGAGTTCCTTTAACCTAAGTGGATCATTTTGGGGTATAAATATATTTACCTTCATCATTATTTATTACCTCTCTCTCTCTCTCTCTCTTACCACTTTGGAAGTTAAGTGAAATAAAGGATAATTTGGTGAATACTAAAGTGTGAGAAAGGCAGATGTGGATGTACTTGGACATGTGTATTATGTGTAGTTTGTATGTCTCTTCATGGTTTGGTACTTATACGATATTATGATTATATTATGGTATGTACCATTGGGAACTTATTATTGTTCCATTTGGTTCAAGTAGCTACTTTAATTAGCTTTTTACCTTTTAAAAAACCAATTTCACCTTTCATCATAGCACTGCAGAAGAGTGAAATTAGGTATTTTACATTGGAAAATTTTGGAAGGAACATTTTATCTCTAATAGTTATTTTGAATGATATTATTTTATATGTATGTGTGATTTGTCAACCTAGGAATGAATTGTGTTTAGATTGGTTACCTACATTGACCATGTTACTTATTTAGTACATTTTTCAAATCTGATGAATAATGTTTATAATATTGCTTATTTTGAAATAATTGCTTATGTATGTCAATATTGATGTAGATATTTCTTATTTTGTCTCATTAATTTTATAGATGTGATTAGCAGTGATTGTGTTGTTTATAATTAAACAAATGATGTGTTTACTGTATGATTTTGAGTCATGAACTTGGGCATGACAATCATGACATTTTTTTATGATGCTCTAATTATTATAGTTTTTAGATTATTTATATGATTATGATGATATGATTATTGTAGTTTTTAAATCATGGATATGGTTATGATGCTATGATTATTATAATTTTTTTAGGTCATTGATGTGACTATGGTGTTTTGTTTATTATAGTTTTTTATATGGTTATGAACGTATAATGTTATAATTGGTCCAAATACTACTGATGTCCTATTTTGTGACTGAAGGAAACAAATAAATGAGCTAGGCTTGTTTGTTAAATTCCAACAGACATTAGTTTGTGTGGTTAGTCAAATGATATACTGATGAATGAATTATGAGATATTTTGGTTTCCAAAAATCACTCATTTTATGAGTATTCTATTTTTATCTATGGAGTTTTCATTTTCTTAATTTGACCCTTGATTGTCTCAAAAGTCTTTGTCTGCATGCAAAATTTTATTTTTTATTTTATTTATTTTAATCTTGTAATTTAGATTTTATGCACTTTACTAAACTTCCATACCATATAAATTGGTGTTGTATTTGACTATTTTTAGTTCAGTTGTCATTTATTGTTTGGAACTAGGTTCTAACACCGATTGTGTTTAGTCTTGTCAAGATATGTTTAGTTAACCACAACCCTATATAAATTCCTTATAACATGATTTTAATTCAACATGTTAACATGTTGGAACATGTTGACATTTTGGTCTCCTAGGCTAAAATAAAACCCCTAACATCCAAAAATTTAACGTTGCATCAATCTCTCTTTCCAAATGAGGTTTGAAGTTTAGCAAAGTTTAAGGAAACTTTGGAAAAATTAAGGTTAGTTTGTGAAATTCAAGGTATAAGTGATGCATGGTGAAAACAATGAGGTGGTGATCATCCAAGAAATCATAGTGTTCTGTAGTGGATGATGGATTTAGAAGCAAAGTTGGTAAGATGAAAACATAGCAATTTCATGTCTTTGGAGAGTTTAAGGTACTTTTGAAGATATTAAGGTTTCTATTGTTTTGTCTTATTTTGATTGTTGAAGTGTTGTAATGTAACCACCTTGAGAGACATCAAGTGTGAAGGTCTAAAACTATGAATAGAGGTCAAAAAGGGTCTTGTTGAGTCATTTGACACTTTTGAAGATCATATTATTTGTATTTATTCTTATACACTTGATCAAAGTGTCAAAATATTTATTTTTAAATGTATAACTCACTCTTGAAATTGTTTTGTTCATTGTATAACACCGAAACATAATCATAATGTAATAAAGGTAGGTAAGATGCTCTTGGTACATTACATCACCATCATATAAGCAAAGGTTAACTACATTTGCATCTAGTTTACAACTCTAACATGGTATTTTGGTAGAATAGACAAGTTTTCTTAATGAAAAAGGGTCTAAAACATTGAGAAATTGGTTCAAGTTGATATAAAGGTCTCATTGGATGGTTTTTCAAGTTAAAAACTATATTTTAAGCCTCTTCAAGGACAATTATATCTTCCCTAGGCTCAAAACCATGCTCAAGAAGATGGTATAGGTCAGAACAAGGCAAAAACCTTCTCAACTTGTTCATCAGGTTTTTATGTCTACAAACACAATCAAGAAGGGTAATTTTCATAAATAAGCATATGTGTTAGGGAAAATTATCTTAGGGTATGTTAACCACACCTATTCCCTTAAAATCCATGGCAATAGTTTTGAGATTAGGGGGCAAAGATTTATGAACCATTATTAACAAGTTAAACCCATCTAAAACCATTCTAAAACCCCAATATCATGGTTTTTCCCTTAAAATTTCATGTATAAGCTTGGTGAATGCATGGAAGTGGTTGAAAAGTGTTTATTTTAGGTATAATAACCCTTACAATGTCAAACTTGATACAAATTCTCAATGGTCATGGTTGTACTAGCAAGAAAATCTCATTGGTCAAGGTTTATTAGGGTTGCAAGGTGTTTCCATAATGAAAGTGACTAAAATAAAGTGTAAGTGATGTGTAAAACCTTATGAAAACCTAAAAATACCTCCTACACCATATCCAAATAAGGTTCACATGTAAAGAGGAGTGAAATGTACAAGTACAGGTCTGTAGGGTTGAGAGAGTGTAAGTTTGAGCCTACTTGATACTTTTGAAGGGTTTTGGGCGTAAGAAAGAAGCCAAATCACTTTGTATACATTTTTAATATTAGTGTAGGAATTTTCCCACATAGTGGTTTTACCTACACATCTTTCTAGCTTACTTAGGTTAGTTAATTAAGTTATTAGGGGTCATTTACCTTTAAGTGGGTTCTAATTGTGAATTAGGGTTTTACCTTTTTGGTGACCTAATTTTACCCTATATGTACTTTATTCTTCTTCTAATTTGGTTAATACAAACATTTCATTTATGAAATTTTCTCATTTTTTGATCTCTCACTCTACCTTTACAAGAATTTGACATTACTGCATGCTCGCTATTCAGAGATCTTGGTAAACTCTAACATGGTATTAGAGCTTTTTTGATAGCCTCATGTGTTTGTCTCCTTTGGCACAATCCTCCTACATTCACCATTGCTAGTTTTTCATGTGTATGACTGCATTTTTGACCTTAGAGGTGTGATTCTTCTCTACCTTAAAAATTATATTAAACAACCTTAGATCAAAAATATAGTTGCATATTCCTTTTGGGATTTTCAAGATCTCAAATGTGTTTCTCTTAGATTTTTGAGAAAGTTCATGGATTTATGGCCACTTTTTTGACCTTAGAGGTGTGATTCTTGTCTACCTTGAAACTCATGTCCAAAGGCCATTGATAAAAAATCTACCTACATATTTTTTGTGTGTTTTTTGAGATCTAAAATGGGTCTCTCTTACAATTTTTAGAAAGTTCATGAATTTTCTAGAAATCAAGTTTTCTTATTACTGGTTAGATGTTTGTATGAATGAGTAGAAGACCCTACAAAACCTAAAAATTTGGTGACTTAAGCAATCAAACTCCTTAGCCCTGGTAACTTAGAATTAATCAAACTTTATAACCCTAACAAATTGCTTAGATAAGTCATCAAAATTTCAACCTTTGACTACTTGCAATTCATGTTCTCGAGCAAAGCAGGTTTGAAAACCTAGTTTACACTATTGTACACCAACTTGAGTTTGTGAAGGGCAATTACTTATCTAGTAAAGTAGGTCCAAAAACCTATTTTACACTATTGTATACCAACTTGAGTTTGTGAAGGGTAATTACTTGTTAAGTAAAGTAAGTCTAAAAGCATGAAGTAGTAGTTGTTTGAGAGCCCAATGTTGTAGTCATTCAAAAGCCTGAAGTTATAGTTGCTTGAAAGCTCAAAGTTGTAGTTGTCTGAAAACCTAGTTTACATTACTATAAACATAATTAATTTTTAAGTAAACTAGTTTCAAAACCTTGAGTAATTAAATCAGTGTCAAAACCCTAGGTAAGTAACGTAGTGTTAAAACCTTGAGCAAGTAAAGAAGTGTCAAAACCCTAAGTAAGTAAAGCAATGTTAAAATCCTGAGTAAGTAAATTGGCATGGAAAACCCAAGTAAAAAATCTCTAGAACCCTAAGTGACATTCAAGAGGATGTAAAATTTTAGGTGAAAGGTAATGAAGATATAGATTAAAGTTTTTGCCATTTTTATATTTTTGGATGAAAAAACACAAGTCTTTGAAAAGGGTCTAGGAATATGTGGGAGTAAGAACTTATAAGTGCCATAACTTTCAATCCATAGCTTTGTTTTGGGCGTTGTTTTTTTGAAAATTCATAGTTTTTTAATCTCTACGCATTGGTGGTATTTTTTTTGAATTTTATAACATCTATTTTTTTCATGGTGTAATGGCTTGAATCTCACTTCATCCTTATTGTACTCTCTCTTGGGTGCATTATTAGTTGAATGTAATGTCCCTCTAGTTCCTTGTACTTACACACCTACTTGTCAAGACACATTTTTAGTTGAATCCAATGTCTATATGATCATGATTTTATTTGAAACATTCATGGGGGTCATTATTGATAGTTTTAAGGGGGTACTATGTTGTGTTGTGCATTCTTTCTTTTTCTACATTCTTATTTACTTAATACAATAATATTTACTTATGCACTATGGATTCACTCTCTATTAGTCCACTTACACCTTTTAATTATCATGAATGTAAAACATATTAAAATATAAGGGTTACCATCAAATTATAATGTTCAATGAGACTGAACCTATTGATGTTGGAGCAAAAATCAATTGGTTTAACCATTGTGATAAATTCCATAGAATACTATGTCTTTCCATTTCCCTAGATCAAATATTTCACATTAAATATGTTAAAACATCTACTAAAGTGTGGGCCCAACTCACCAAGATTTTTGGAGTGCAAGATGTGATGAGAGGACATGAGCTAAAAAATGAGCTCATTAGATTGAGCCTAGATGACTTCAACACTCTTCAAGACTTCTTTACCAAGTTTAGACTTTTGAGATTGAAATTGAAAGCATGTGGAATTGATAAGAAATATGAACAACTTGTTTTATTAATACTCTCTAAACTGGGTCCTGAATATTCTATATTTGTGTCCACTTTCCATGCCACTAAGAGTGCTCTTGACATGACATGGAAGATGCCTTCTTTAGATACCTTTGTTGCTGACCTGATTCAGGAGAAAGATAAGTTGATACAATTGGGAATAGTGAAGTCATCTAAATCTCATGCACTAATTTTTGAGAAAGATAAGGATTTTAATAGTAGAGAGAGAAAGAAAAACAAGAAAAAGGGTGAAAATCTTTCCACCTCCAAATCAAATAATGTGACCTCTTCTTCCAGTCATAAGCCTAAGAAAGATAGGATAAAATGTGGGCATTGATTAGGTAAGAATGATGAGAGTAAATGTTTGAAGAAACAAATTAACCACCTTACAAGACTTCTTATTCAGAATAACATAGGTGTTCTAGATTCTATCAAACCTTCTTCATCAACCCATGAATCCACTAAGGCAAATGACTCTGACAAAGAAAAGGCAAAAGAGAATAACAAGGTGAAACAAAATGGTGAAGCCTTAGTTGTAGTTATGCCTCCAAATCCTCCTACATGTGTTATTGACTCTGGTGATTCATATCACATGGCCTCTTCATAGATTGAGTTCATTTCTTTGGAACCATGTGACATGTCCTCTATAGAACTAGGTGAAAACACTTTTAAAAAGGTTCTCAAGAGAGGGTCTATTGAAGTGAGTGGTGGAACATTTAATAATGTTCTAAGTGTGCCCTAACTCTCGACTAATCTCATATAAACCTACTAGATCACTCACCTTGGTCTAGGCATGTGATTTGAATTCACTTTAGATTTAGTGTACATCAAAGAGTTGCATAATGATACTATGTTGGCTATGGGAATGGTCAATCATCAGAGTTGGATATATAGTTTATAATAATTTGATCTTGAATCTCCTTCAAATTATTTATATTCCTCTTCTAACTCACCTATACCTATTGACACTTTTGAGCCTGAGCATTTTTTTGATATTGACAACTCTTCTTCGGTAGATGATTACAACAGTGAAGTGGACACACTTTCACCATCTCCTTATCACCTTCTAGATATTCAAGAGTTAGTTCTTGATCCACCTAATTTTAGTCTAATTCTAAAATTAAAAGGAAATAGTCTACTAATCTAAGATACATTAGACATTAGGTAGTCTATTCCATAATTACAAAGGATTCCACATACCTTCTTTGCCTCTGCTTCTAGTGCACCATCTTGGCTTAGAGAAGTTGGACCATCTACCTTGTAGTATGATAATAATTCATTTAATAGGAATTACATCTTGGTTGAAGATCCATCGGGCACTTAGTGAACAAACTCACTAGTTTAGGGTGAACCACTCTTCACTGCATCTAATTCTTATTCACAATCACTTTTGAGCATTCCTCTAGGAGACATTGGGTGGCTACAGTCAATTATAGACCTTAGTGGGGATTTTTATCTCTCTTGCATTATTTAATATATTTTGGGGAGGGTTTTTGTTCCTCTATATTTTATCCTTTACCCCAATTTATGGGAGTTGCATTGTGCTTGGGTACCTCATCAGGTCTCATTACTGGGACCCAATTCTTCTACCCACCTAAGCTACACTTTAGGGGGGTGTTAGTGTAGTCATTTTCCCACCTAATGGTTTTACTTACACATATTTTTATCTTATTAATTAGAAAATTTAAGTGGGTTATAATTATTAATTAGGATTTTACCTTTTTGGTGACCTAATTTCACCCTATATGTACTTTCTTCTTCTAAGTTGGTTAATGCAAACATTTCCTTTATGGAATTTTCTTGTTTTTGGAGCTCTCATTCTGTCTCTATAGGAATTTAACATTAATGCATGATCACTATTCAAATATCTTGGTTAAATCTAACATTTTATAGTCTCTCATTTTTCATTCCATGCTCAACCAATTTTCATTCATTCCCAAAGTGGCTTTTTAGGATTGATTCAAATACATAGGCCTTAAGTGAGAGAAATATAATCATGTAGGTAAGCAAATTTGATATTTAGGGAGTAATAAATTTTGAAGAAAATTTTGACACATTCAAATATAAGTGTATATGTCACTTAGGAAACATAAAACCAATTGTTAGACCCTCCATGATAATATTTGAATGGAAGCTATAGGTAGCAGTCTAAAATAAAAAGCCATTGGCCTAAGTGTTCTTAATTAGGGTTCAAGTGTTGAAGGAACCAGGAATAGGTATATAAAAAAATATGAGGTTTGAAATAAATCATTTAAATTATTTCCCTAATTCACATAACCTCAAACCTATTACAAATATGAAAAGAGCAAAATATGGAAAGAAACAAGTAATTCATGCATGCACAAGCAGACTATTCAAGTTTACAAGCTAAAAATGGGAATGTCTTGGCAAATATTGTAGGTTTTATCTTTGGTAAATTTTTAAAATAAGTTAAAAATAACTTCATATTGATCTCAATAAGATTTAATTTTGTAAAAATTAGGGGAGTCAAATCTAAGAATAGGTCTGTAATAGGTTTTAAGCTTGAAATAGGCACCTCTATGCTTGCACATAGAAATGAAGGGAGAATATGAATTTTTATTTTGATTTGAATGATTGGAAGGATTTTAAATAATTTTTATACATTTAATAAGGTTTATACATTTATTATATTCCTTGATATGAAGAGGAAAGAATAAAAGATGGCAATTAGGGTCAAAACCCCCAAATTGCCAAAAAACCTCAATCATGATTGAAGTAAGGATTAAAGCCACTAGAGGAGTAAAATGATTATAAAACCACTAAAATTCCTCATGGATAATGGATATAACCTATGTAAATCATTTATAACCCATAAAAAATCACAATTTTTTTCTCAAACAGTTCTCTAGAATGCACACCTACAAGCTTGTAAACCTAAGAAGACAAATTTTCTCATTGGGAAGTAGGATGAGAATATGCATGGGGTATAATTAAATTATGTAATTTTTATAAGGTTTTTATACTCCAACTTTGTGACTTTTTTAATTTCATTTTGGGGATCAACTCTATGAACAATCGTTAACAAGATAAAGACCTAAAACTACCTTTTTTGCCCTCAAAGATATTGATGATTGAGAATGCTTGTTTAAATGATTATAATTCTCTTAAAATTACTTTAAATTACCTTTATGACATATTAAAACCTCATGGGCACCTATTATGTCAATATTCTTGGCACGTGTGGAGGAAAATTGCGTGAAAATGGCCTAGAAACTGCATTTTAAAGCCTATTTGCAAGTGTTTTAATAAGGTCTTTTTGATCAATTGAAGAGGTCTATTAATTTTAGGTAGAGGTATAATGACCTTAAAAAATACATTATAATAATTATCCATGGTGTTATTAAAGGTTTTAAGTCTCTAAACCATCCATGTGAAGATAGTCTTCTTGGTTGCATAAAAAAGTAAGGTTGCACACCTTTTCAAGGCCATCAATTACAACAAGAAAAACCATGACACCCCTTTAGGAATATAAGTAACATCCTTGATATGTTATAAAGGTTATATTAAATCCTAATTCAATGCCTATAGGTAGTTTTGAGAGCCTTTTCATAGGCAAACCACTAGTCTTATTATTGAAGACACTCAAATACGCATAATAGGATTCTATTAATTGCTCAAGCTTGCCTCAAGATTGAAAATGATATTGAAGACTCCTAATAGGACTTAAAACACTTTAAAAATTAGTGTGGATGTCAAGAAACATGGATAAAATCCCTATATAGTTATCAAGACTACATGGAGCTTCTATTGGAAGAATACCTACAACCTTCTCCAAAATTCTTATCAAGTAAGTTGTGAAGACTCAATTGAAGGTGATATACAGGCTGAAAAATGGTTACATAATCTCCTATAAGATATCCATTAGGTTAAATTTTTTTTGTGGAAGACTTATAACAAGGACTAGGTCTTGGATGGAGAGTTAAACTTGTCCTCATTGCCTCACATTGAACTAAACAAGTTTTAACATGAAGTTGTAGGTTCTAAGGACAAGGATAATAGTATTAGGAGATGTAGGCCTTAAGTATCACTCTAAAAAAGATGAAATATTAATTTAAATAACCAATAATGGTGTAGAGAGATGCCAAGGATGCTAGTTAGGCCAAGTGTCAAGATAACAACATGTAATTCCTCCAACTAAGAACGGGTAGTTTCAAGTGAACAAAGATGAGTCATAGGAGATGAAGAGTTACTTATACACCACCTCTCATGAATACGTCATCAATCCAAGCCAAAAAATGTTGAGGATGAATAATAGGACTGCGTATTTACCTTCTCTTGGTAATGTAACTAGTTTTATGATAGATGATAATCTTGATGGACTTCCTACACTTCTATCCTCTCTATTTATTCTTCATTATTATATAAATATTATTGAAAAGGACATTGGAAAGGATATTCCACATAAGTATGATGAATACCTACTCCTTTTGCATGCCATTAAATCAATGAAGACTAAATTTTGCCTTCCTATACTACTTTGTTTAGTCTAAACTCATGGATGATTTATCTAATGACATAGTGATTTGTGTTCCCCTTGATTTTTTGTCTATTTCTTATTACCTCTATGTAATTAGTGTCTCTTTTATAGGTTGTAGTTAGTGTTACATCAATTTATTATATTGATTAGAAGTGGAAAATGACTATCCCTCCTAACCTTACTTGGAATCCTCAACCTATCTATAAATTAATTATGTAATAGGACCAAATTAAGAGTTGTGTATCTATATTTTAGTCTCATGATCCATTTTATACTTTAAAATGAGTGGAAAAGATCAAAACATTTGGTGCATTGCCCATTTTTCTTTCATGATTAAGTCTCTTTCTCTCCCTTTTACTTTCAGTTAAGTAGGTGTAGTGTTAGTCTTAAGTATATCATCCAGGGATCTAGATCTCTCTAGAGTTTCTATTTAGTTATAGGACACCCAAAACCTTATATATTTCATATTACATCAATTGAATGAGGAGACTTGAAACACCTCCTCAAAGGGTTGAACTCAAAGTGACAACAATTTTTGGCATGCTTGGGGGGACTATTACTTAAAGTACTTCATCTATTAAAGGATTTTTGGTGTTATAATTTAATATATAAACCTTTGGAAGAATTTATACAAAAATCAATGTCTAATCTAAGTATATTTATCTGGTTGTAGTATCCCAGGTATTCTTTCCAATTAATTACCCTTTGTTTTTTCTTTCCACATGAAGTTTCATCACTGAGTTTGAAGTAAGTTTCAACTTGGTCCAAGTTATTGATCCATATAACTCCTATGAAGAGCCATAAAAACCCTATAATTACCCCATTTCCCCATCATATGGATTTAATTATATATCTAACTAACCTTACCAAGCATGTCGACCTTTATACCAACCTTTCCATACATGCCATCAGTCCTATATACCCCCTTTTTCTCTAAATCATCCTTCTCCTAATCTTAGCCTATCCTAAATTTTTAGTGATATCAAGGATAATATTACAATAATTAATCAATAAGAGAAGAATTTTGGAAGCTTACTTCCTTGAGTTCCTCAAACTCTATAACCAAGGGAGTTTCCAAGCTTAATCCCCAATCCTCATATGTCAATCCAAAATCAAGAGAGGAAGAAAGTTACAAAAGATGAATTAAGAAAGTTTCCACATTTTTTGAGCCCCTCATCCACTCTTCAAGTTGGAATTGTTCACAAGGATGAAGTTATATCATAATTTGATAGGATTATTGTTAAATAGAAAAAAAAAAATCAATAAAATTTATCACAAGCCTCTTTTCCTACTCCCCAAGATCTTATAAATGACTCCATTAACCCAAAGTTTCTAAGTTGGAAGATTACTCATCCAAACCCCAAATCAACTCACAATCATATTCATACAACTCTACCAAATGAGCCATTTCCCCTCCCACCATTTCCCTTTTGAAGGAGGACATATTGTATGGAAGGCAAGTGAAGGGGATCCCTTGATGACTCACTTCCCTTTTGACAATGAGTATTATAGCCTTTCTCCACTAATTGTAAATTCCTCTTGCCCCCTCACCATATCCCTTTGAATTGGAGGGCATTTTTTATGGAGAACAAATGAGTAACATTCAAGTGAACATTATGAAGAAATCCGACTTTTAGTTATAGCTACAAATGAGCCTCAAGAGGGCTATGATGAATATGTTCAAGTGGTGGTTGTAGTAGAGGAGAAATTAAACATTCCTCAAGATGTATCAAGTGGCCAAGAAGATAAGGAGTATCTAGATGAATAAAATTTAATCCTTCTTGGTTAAGAGTGCATTCATGGGTATGAAAATGAGTTTTTTTGTATAGAGGAGATTCCATTCAACATTAAAGAGGAAGAAGATCAGATTATAATAATTAGTGAAATTCTATTAGTGGTTTTACAAAAAATGTGATTAAGACCCTATCATCTCAATCCATGGCATTCATTAGTGTGGATATGAGGAGGTTTAATAAGACATGGAAATTTAGTAGGTTGTAAGAAGGCATGAATGATACTTTGATGACATGTGGCAGTCATACTTGAACATTTGAAAATAATTTGAGGATCTTAATAGGCTTGCAACTCATGAGGATAAAAATGGGAGCGTCATAGAGGTTGTTTCCATCCTAAATGGACAAGAATATTGCCATAACAAGTTATGACAACATCACCATGATTACATCACAAAATTAGAGGCCTTTAGTGTATCAACTTATTGTAGAAGATATAATGAAGATATTAATTAAGTTGAATAATTAGCTTGTAAAAGGAACCTCCTCAAGTGGTCATGGATAGTCAGGAATAACCTTTGAATAAGGTAACAATGACATTATTTACATCAAATAATCAAGCTTGTATAAGGTATGACATGGTGCTTAACTTGCATGATCAGTCAATAATTAAATAAATGAAGGAATAGGCCTAATTTCCAATCAATAAGATCATTAACATGTCAACATCTTAAGAGGTAAGGCATATCTCTCACCTCATAAGCAAGTTTCCAATAGAATCCATCCATTTAGTGCCAATTTTCTCATATGAAGTCAATAAGATTATGAAAGTTTTCTTGTTAATCTAGGTGGAGTAGGCCTTTGTGGTGTTATACATAGTAGATTAGTATTTGATTTCTCCAAGTGATTATGGCATGTGTTTACTTTGATTATGTGTATCCCTTACTTTGGTATGTTTTTTTTATTTTTTATTATGTTTTTAGAAGGTATCTTTAGTTGTCTCAACTTATGTCAAGAGGGCTTACCGTCAATCTTAAAAGTTTAAATCAAGTTTGTTATTGAGTGATGGGTGACACCATAGCCCAATGGACTGATAAGGCTACTAATCAAATTCTTTAGTACGATACCTAACCCATGTGAGTCACAAAAAATTTTGGACATTTTTTCCTCTTAGACCAAAATATAACCATTAACATCCAAAACTTGAACATTACATTAGTCTCTCTTTCCAAATGAGGTCTTTTACATTGTAGTTTAGCAAATTTTAAGGTAATTTTGGAAAAATTAAGGTTAGTTTGTCAAATTCAAGGTATAAGTGACGCATGGGGAAAATAATGAAGTGGTGATTATCCCTAAAATCATAGAGGAACTACATTGGAATTTGGTTTATAGTTCTAACAAGGTATTTTGGTAGAATAAGCAAGTTTTCTTGATGAATAAGGGTTTAGGATATTGAGAAAGTAATTCAAATTGCTAGAAAGGTTTAATAATATCATTTTTCAAGTTGAAAAATATCTTCTAATCCTCTTCAAGGAAAACTCTAGCTTCCTTGGGTTCAAAACTATGCTCAAGAAGATAGTATAGGTTAAAAAAAGGAAAGCACCTACTCAACTTCTCCATCAGGTTTGTAAGGTATATACATAGTCAATAAGGGTCATTTTCATGAGTTGGTTCATAAAGAAGGAGATGTATCAGGGGAAATTATGTTATGGGGTGTTTACCACCCCTATTTCCTTCAAATCCATAGTAGTAATTTTAGGATTAGGGGGCATAGCTTTATGAACCATTATTAGCAAGTTAAACCCCCTTAAAACCCTTATAAAATTGAATATCATGGTTTTCCCATTAATATTCCATGTTTAATAATGGTAAATGAATGGAAATGGTTTAAAAGTGTTTTTTTGAGGTCCAATGATCCATAATATATCAAACTTGATATAAATTCCTAGTGGTTATGGTTGTACTAAAAATAAAATCTCATTGGTCTACTGTCTTGAAATGACAGTCAAGGTTCATTGGGGTTGTGAGGTATTTATTAAAGAAATGTTATTAAAATAAAGTTTATGTGATGTTTAAAATCTCAAAAAAAATTAAAAATCCCTCATACAACATATCTAAGCAAGATTCATATGCAAATAGGAGTGAAATGTGTAGGTATAGGTTTGTAGGGTTGAGAGAGTGTAAGTTTGAGTCTGTTTGATACTTTTTAAGGGTTTTAGGATTATGAAAGAAGGTGAATAAATTTATATAAATATATTATAGTATATAAATATCAATTAAATACTCAAAAAATTTATTTCATTCCCAAAGTGAATTTATATGATTGATTCAAATACGGAGTCCTCAAGTGAGAGAAATATAGTCTTGTAGGTAAGCAAATTTAATATTTGAGGAGTAATACATTATAAATAAAAGTTTTAAACATTAATATATAATTTTATATGGTAATAAATAATCATAAAACCAATTTTTAGACCCTCCATGATCAAATTTGATGGGAAACTATAGGTAGTAGTCTAAAAAAAAGCCATTGGCTTAAGTGTTCTTAAATAGGGTTCAAGTGTTGAAAGAACAAGAAATAGGTATGGAAAAAAAATATGAGGTCTCAAATAACTCCTTGATATTATTCCCCTAATTCATATAACCTAACACAGATTCCAAACATGAAAAGATCAAAAGATGATAAGAAACAAGGTATTCATGCATGCAAAGGCAGACTGTGTAAAGTTTGCATGCTAAAAATTATAATTTCTTGGAAAATACTATAGGTTTTATCCTTGGGAAAGTTATATATATATTTTTTTAAAACTTAATAGTTATCTAAATATCATTTAATGTTTTAATAAGTAGGGGATCAAATCCAAGAATAGGTTTCAAGCTTGAAATAGGCACCTACAAGTCTACACACAAAAATGACTAGAGAATATGCATTTGTATGTTGAGATTTATGTGTGTAAGGATATTAAAGATGTGGGAGAAATTTAATAAGTCTTATACATTTATTATATTCCTTTATATTAAGAGGAAAGAGCAAAATATGACAATTAGGGTCAAAACCCCCAAACTACCAAGAAACCCTAGTCATGCATGAAGTAAGGATTAAAGCCATTAAAGGAGTAAAATGATTTAAAAAATAATTAAAAACCTCATGGATCATGGATAAAACCTATTTAAATAATTTACAACAAAAAAAAATCACAAAAAAAGTCTTTTTGCTCAAATAGTTCTCTAGAATGCATACCTACAGGTTTGTAAACCTGAGAAGACAAACTTTCTCACATGGGAAGTTGGTTGAGTAGATGAATGGGGTAAAATTGAATTATTTGATGTTTATAAGGTTTATATACTCCAATTTTTTTGTATTTTTTAGTTCATTTTGGGGCTCAAATCTATGAATAATCGTTAACAAGATAGAGACCTAAAACTGCCTTTTTACTCTCAAGGGGTTAAGGACTGAGAATGCTTGTTCAAATGATTGAAATGAACTTAAAATGAATTTAAATAACCTTTATGATGTATACACATCTCATGGACACATATTAGGTCAATATCATTGGTATGTGTGGAGGATAAATACATGAAAGTGGCTTAGAAACTGTATTTCAAACATGTTTATAAGTCTTTTATTAAGGTCTTTTTGACTAGTTGAAGATGCCTCTAAATTATGGGAAAAGGTATAATAATAAATCCATTTTAATAACTCTCCATGGTGGTATAACATGTTTCAAGTCTCTAAGCCATCCATGTGAAGATTATCTTCTTAGTTGCATATAAAAGTTACGTTGTAAAACTTTTCAAGGTCATCAATTATAACAAAAAAACCCATGACACTCATTTAGGTAACATAATTGAGAGGTTTTAAAGGTTATATGAAAGCCTAATTTAATGCCTATAGGCAGGTTTGAGATCCTTTTCATAGGCAGTCCACTAGTCTTATTGTTAAAGACACTCAAATAAGCATAATAAGATTCTATCAATTGCTCAAGCTTACCTCAAGATTTAACATGATCTTTAAGACTCCTAAAATGACTTAAAACACCTAAAAAATCAATTTGGATGTCAATAAATATGGATAAAATCCATATATAGTTATCAAGCCTACATAATTAACATAATTGAGAGGTTTTAAAGGTTATATGAAAGCCTAATTTAATGCCTATAGGCAGGTTTGAGATCCTTTTCATAGGCAGTCCACTAGTCTTATTGTTAAAGACACTCAAATAAGCATAATAGGATTCTATCAATTGCTCAAGCTTACCTCAAGATTTAACATGATCTTTAAGACTCCTAAAATGACTTAAAACACCTAAAAAATCAATGTGGATGTCAATAAATATGGATAAAATCCATATATAGTTATCAAGCTTACATAATTAACATAATTGAGAGGTTTTAAAGGTTATATGAAAGCCTAATTTAATGCCTATAGGCAGGTTTGAGATCCTTTTCATAGGCAGTCCACTAGTCTTATTGTTAAAGACACTCAAATAAGCATAATAGGATTCTATCAATTGCTCAAGCTTACCTCAAGATTTAACATGATATTTAAGATTCCTAAAATGACTTAAAACACCTAAAAAATCAACGTGGATGTCAATAAATATGGATAAAATCCATATATAGTTATCAAGCCTACATAGAGCTTCTATTGCAAAAATAACTACATCCTTCTCCAAAATTCTTGTCAAGTAAGCTGTGAAGACTCCATTGAAGTTTCTCTATAGGATGAATAGAGGTTACATAATATCCTACAAGATATCCAAGAGGTTAATAAGTTGTTGTGTCAACCTTCAAACAAGGACTAGGTATTTGATGAAGAGTTAGACTTGTCCTCATTGCCGCACGTTGAACTAAACAAGTTTTGACATGAAGTTATAGGTTCTAAGGACAAGGATCATAATATAAAGAGATTTAAGCCTTAATTATCACTCTCAACAAGATGAAATATGCATTTAAAGAACCAATAATGATGTAGATAGATGTCAAGGATGCTAAGTAGGCCATGTGTCAAGATATCAACTTGTAACTCCTCCAACCAAGAAAGGGCAATTTCAAGTGAATAAATATGAGTCATAGGAGATTAAGAGTCACTTATACAACAACTTTTATGAGGACATCATCAAGATAAGCCAACACATGTCAAGGATGATTAATAGAACTATCTCTTCACCTTCTCTTGGCATTATAACTTGTTTTATTATAGATGATAGTCATGATGGACTTCCTACATATCTATCCACTCTCTTTATTCTTGATTATTCTATAAATATTCCTGAAAAGGACATTATAAAGGATCCTCCACATGAGTATGATGAATCCATGCTCCTTTTGTATGCCATTGAATTAATGAATATTGAATGTTTCCTTTTTATACTATTGTGTTTAATGTAAACTCATGGATGATTGATCTAATCATGTGGTAAATTGTGTTCCCCTATTTTTTTTGTCATTATTCTTACCTCTATGTAGTTGGTGTATATTTTATAGGTTTTAGTTAATGTTACATCAATTTATTGTATTGATTTTAAGTGGAAAATGACTATACCTCATTACCTTTATTAGAATCCTCAAACTCTCTATAAATTACTTATGTAATAGGAACAAAGTAGATGTTATGTATCTATAGTTCAGTCTCATAATCCATTGTGCACTTTCAAATGAGTGGAAAATATCAAAACATCTAGTGCATCACCCCTTTTATTTCATGATTAAGTCTCTCTCTCCATTTTCCTTATAGTTGAGTAGGTGTAGTGTTAGTCTTAGGTGTAACATGAAGGGAACCATCCCTCTTTGGAGGTTCTCTTTAGATATAATCCACCAACAACCTTAGAGAGTTCCCATTCTATAAATTTAGTGAGGAGACCTGAAACACCTCCTCAAAGGGTAAAATTCAAAGCAACAACATAAATTATGATGGTTGCTTTGGATTTGCCTTCATCATTGCCTTAATTTATATTTGTCTATGTAAAGGCCTGCCACTTAAATAGAATCTATGATTTATTTTTGTTTGGTTGTCTTGACTATGGTGTTGGAATTTTATTTACTAATAAATGAGTGGACTTTAGTCCATAAAATTTCATTGTTTATTAATCAATTTTGATTAAAATGATAGATTTTATACTTAAGCCATCATGTGCATGGAATGTAAATAATAAAATGAAGTTTGAAATTATGTTTTCATTAGGTCATGATGGCACCTTTTCCAAGATTTGGTTTCTAGTTTTTTCTTTGGACAACATGGTCATTGCATTGTTGTTATTTTTTCAAGATTGAATTGGAACCCTAAATTATCTATACTATTTTGGAGGTAGCAAGTTCCACTAGGAGTCTCTAGGGTTTAATGGTTAAATTAGATTGGCAAGATGTATGCTAAGTGATAGTTAAGCCTTTAATTTTGTTCAAAACAATGGGAAACATGGGGATAAGGAGCTCAATGCGTTTACCTTGTTCATCCCATGACCTAAGTTATTCTCATTTAGACTACAATGTTTGTTTGGTTTTGGTTATTAATTTAGACCACTTAATTTTACAAGAGGTGGGTGTGGCAACATGATAAAAATATTTATCACTGGTAAAAATGAAGATGCTAGACTGTGAAACCTATTCACCAAGTAAATTTTAGTACTTTGGGTATTTTCCTTATTTTATCAAATGATATGGTCATGGCGAGTAATGTATATTGTAGAAAACAATTTCATGTTATTTTGGGATTATATGTGGTCTTAATGTCATTTTTACATACAAATTACTTAAAAAATGTTTATGTCAATTTACATAGGTGTCCATTTTGTTTCTCTTACATTGTGGATTTGTTTCTGGGTTACACTTTTAGTGTTTCATACCCTGTATGTATTATAAATTGTGTGAACAGTGTTTTGGAGCTATGATTTTCTTAGATAAGCAAATTTTTATATCAAGGTCTTATTTTTTTCATTTTATTTTATTTTTGTATGAGTTTTTCTATTGGTGTTAATGGAAACTTGAATATCAGTTGGAATAAACATACCCACCACCCTATATGCTAGGCTCCACCATCAAACTAATAGATGGGGTGGCTAGGGCCACCAATGAGGGGATCATAGGGTTATATGGGTGGGATTTCTCACTATGTGTATTAAATTATCTCTAATATGAATTGATTTTTTAATGGCATACTTGGATCATGGAAACAACTTTGGTAAGCAAACCCACTTTTAGGGTCGAGGATGAAATTATGTTATAGTTGTGTTATTATTTTCTCGATTTACCCACTTTTTACTATATTTGTTTATTAATCCTTGTATACATATGTTTTTAAATGTAAATTCATATATATTGGAAGACATTAAATGCTTACTTTATGATTATTTTCTTTTGATAACTAACTATGTGTATTACTATCATTCGATATTTGTATAAGGTGTAGGTTGTTTGTGTCATGAGTTGAGTTTTTCAATAAATCCTTGTGTGTATAACCTAAAAGTTTCTCTTTGATTTAAAAATCATTCTACAATCGTGTTTTTTCTCTCAATTCATTTTTTTGACAAATATAAACTTGATTGAGTTGAAAATGTAATAAAATTATTCTATCATCAACCTATTTGTGGAGTAGATAGTATTAAAGTGTTTTATTTCATGAGTAAGGAAGGATGCAACTTTTTTAGGACTCATTTAATGAACTTTGATTAAGTTGAAAATAGAATAAAATATATTGTAGGCTTCCTTTTTATTTATTGTGGATTTAAACCTTGACATTTTCTAAGTTTATTTATTTTAATATTGAATGTTGACTTAAAATGAATACTTTTACTTGATTTTGTTTGTTGAATAATAAATCATACATGTGGATGTAAGTGCATAGACTTAATATTTTCTAACTTTATCAATTACTGATGATTTGCTTTTAGGAAGCTATCGAGTCTCAATCTCTCAGAGTGCACACCTTAAAGGGTACACCGAGAAAGGGGTTGGTATACCATTAGTGTTTTGAAATATTGTTGTCCCCTATACCACCAATTTCAATCAATACAAACATATCCTATACACTTTAAGCATTAACACCTCCCTTACACACTCATCCAAGTATTTCACCACTTTAAACAACCCCTATATAAACCAATTTTTTTTTAACATTTACCAAACAATGTCAGCCTAGGATAACTCTATACTTAAAATATATTAGCACATTACAGATCTTGGTTGTCCTCAACTAACCTAGACTAGGACTTAATTTGATTTTATTAATTAATGATACAAGGTTAATTAGGCTAACTTTGTCAGCTAAATTTTTGAAAAGGTTTGGTGTTAGATACAACTATATATACACATATTTTTCACCATTTCTTAGAGTGAGAGACAACATTAATTATTCATTTGTGTTTCCTTATAGTCTTCTCTTCCACCATTCTACTTGAGGAGTCATTGATTAGGTTTTACACTTGGAGAAGAATATAGTCTTGTGTAAAAGTTTTGGATGCTTTGGACTATAGTAATGATCCTTACAAACCATAACAACCTCTTGTGAAACATCTTTGACCAAAGGAGAGATTGAGTCTCAATGGGTCCATCTTCAAGGTAAGTATCTTTAACTCTTACTCCTCTATTTTAGTAGATATAATTAACATAAGTAATGGATTTTGAATGTATTTATCTCTCCATGAATTAGGGTTATATCTATACTTTCTCAATTATAATTATTCTATGCATGTTTACTTTTATGTTTATTACCCCCATTTTATGACACAAGCTTTGGTGAGCACTAGGTTAGAATTTAATTTACTTTGTGAATAAGAAAACATATGACCTAGATAAGGTTATTTCATGGCATTGCTTGACTAGAAGATTTGGAACCTTCTCTACTAACATTATTTTGGTAAGGTACCCCTTGGTTACGTCTAATATATCTATCTTGGTCCTGACCGTGATTGTCTAAATGTACCAATAAGTGGAAGGGTAAGTGTGATTTATCTTCTCTGAGATAGGATTGATTTATAAATCAACTTCACTTTCACTTATATACATTATGGTGAATTTAACTTGAATCTAACCCTTGTAGGTTTTTTTTCATGCATTCATTTAATATAATCTAATATATTTTTATTTTTACAATATTATATCAAACCTATTGATATAGTATAACAGTTTGTGTCTAGGTTTAACACATAGTCACTCCAAAACAACTCTATTTTCTTTGGATAGGTCTTCTCCAAAAACAATTAACTAGATTAATAAACTCAACACAATTCTCTTTTTTTAGAATATAGGTTTTTAGACATCATTGACCCAATTGACTCTATTCATAGATTAACTTTAGCATATAAGTTTTGTAGACTATGTTGACCTAGTTGACTCTATTAACAGAATATACAAATTAGCATTTGATCAACACAACATAAAATTAGAAAATCAAGCATCTTTAAAATTATCAAAGTTCATTCTTACCTTCTCTATCATTTTTATTTTTTATTTTTAGTCATATATTTCATAGTTTACACTCTATAAAATTATAACCCTATAGCGAACTAGGTTGACTAGCTAGACATAGTTATGTAACCTATTTTCTCTATAGAAGACTCAATTCACCTATTTGACTATGTTCTTCTAGATCTTTATTCCATATATAATAGTTACCCTATGAAATTTGTTGCATAATATTTTCATATAGTGTCACCTGAATTGACTCTGTACTCTTTAAAAATAAAGGAATTAACTTATCTTACTAGTAGTTACGTCACTTTTCATTTCTATTGCTTGCTTGCTTAAAGTAACAATCATATACTAAATAAGAGGTTTTTAATTCATCATTTTAGTCACATATTTTTATCTTTTGCACACACTTCCAAATCACTTAACACTAAAAAGCATTCAAAATTTTCTTTCCAATGTCTACCTACTTGGATTTCATCACCAAGAGAGAAGCCAACTTGGTTTTCTGGCCAAGTATAAACATGTGGTTGATGGTATATATTTACAAACCACTCAACACCCTTATCACAATAGGATTTTGAAGTGAGGGGGTAGGCCCCAATAACATTCCAATACAATCACTAATACAATTCCCTTTTAGCTTAAATTACTTAAAACTATCCACATATTACCTTTCTAGTTCCTTGTTACAGCCAACTCCCTATCACATTAATTTCAAAATTTATTATAACTTAACAACATTCATGATTGACCACTTAGTTTAACATCTACATTACAATTTTATTTCTTTCTCTATTATCATTATATTTTATATTGCAAAAATTGTACTAGCCAGTGTTAGTATAAGGTTTGTACTATGTGATACAATTAGATTAAAAACATTGATCTAAATTTTTGCGTGTTTAATTTTTTTGATTAGTTATTATCTTAAAAAAAAATTTCTTGTCTTCATAACACAATAGACCCTATTGACTCAATTTATTATAGGCTACCTATTCTATTTATCTTTAACACATAATCAACATATTCAATTATGTATCTTTTTAGCTTGTTCATTTTTACCATTTGTAGAACATAGTTGAGTAGTTCAACTATGTCTTTTGCATCTTGTTCTGTTGGTATTTCCTACAGACTATGTCGCCCTAGTTGACTTTTTACCTCCTAACTAATACTATTTCGTATTTGATTAACTATATCCCTATTTTTCCTATTTGATTTTTGATCTCATAATATACCTTCAAGAATCATTAAATCCCTTATTAGAATCCTTTTGGATAGCTTAAATATATTCAAATGAGATATGAGATGTTCTTTACCCAAGAGGATCTTCACTCTTAGAGAAATTTTTATCATCCCTCATCTATGGACTATAATATGGTCCAAATTAATCTAACTAATGACATTAATGGATTATATTCATTATATAATTCTAAAGATAATTCTCTCTTGAAGATACCTTACTATACTATGGGGGTAATTGACACAAGCCTAACAAACAACCCTAGAGGAAACATTATCAACACCAATAACCCACTTCCTAGCAATCCATCACCTAGCAACTCTCCCCCTCCTACCAATCCTAATAATGATCCTCCAAACACCAATCCACTAGTTGTTACCACTCAAATTATTTCAAAAATGGTGTAATAAATGAACATAATTGAAACATATAATACCTCTCAAATGATGCAACTACTACATCATTTGGTAAACATGGCTCATCCACCTCCTATTCTTCTTCCCCAAAATAACCAAATTTTCATCCCTCCACCTCTTAAAGATGTCATGGGAAATATCATTCCACAACATATTATGCATAATAAGATGCTTTAACACATTCAAAATGAACCTTAATCCCCTTCATTATTTTTAATGATATTGGTAATATATCTCCAACTGTTAAATATGATGGGACTAAAGACTCCACATATTTTATCAAAGCATTTGGTAATCTTTATAAAGTGTGGATTCAAACTAATACCTTCACCACTACAAAAATTTTAGTTAAAACATTCATAGGTGATGTATTATAATGGTATAACAAACTTCACCAAAATTTTATATGACAACTTGAGGATTCAGTCAATCTTCTAGTTAAAGAATTTCAACACAATGATCTTCCTAAAAATTGCCTTAAACATTTCTTTAATTCCAAATTATCCTCTTTTAAATCATTTCATGATTTTATCAAATGTTGTAAATATTTGGCTCAAAAATATAATCACAATATGACTGATGATAACTTGTTTAAACTCTTCATAAGTACATTAACACCTTCCCTCCAATACAAGGTTTAGAATTTTGCTCCGCAAAATATAAATGATGCTATCGATCAAGCTAAGTGACAATATTTTCTAATGAATATTTCAAATCCAAAAATAAAACCATCAAGGGACATTTCCAACACTCAACAAAATAAATCACTAAAAATATTCCTCAACCAAAATTAGGAGTAGACAAAATGAATAATCACCAAGGTTCCCATATGCCACTAAGTATTCAACAAATGAAAAATTGTTTATCACATTCTAAACTATTCACTTATGCTAATAACCCACCTACATGGTATAACCCTAACATTTTTTTTTGGTTTCATGCTGATATAGGTCATTCCCATGAAACATGTCATGGGCTTACAAAATTTTCCATTTTTTACGCTATGAAATACATTCAATCATGATGTTATGATCAAAATATGCCATCATGATTATGTTAATACTTATCAAAATAGATAATATTTCAAGCCTTCTTCCTCTAATTACCCAAAAAAAATTATATCCAATGCTCAACATTAAAATAAGGATGTTTGTGACATTATGATATAGAGGAATACTCAAACAATCTCACACTCTTACCTTATTTCAAATTACAACTCTTTGCCAAAGGTTCAAAGGTTCATGTGATCAATCAGGGGTTCAAAGACTTATTGATTGTTGGAGGTTATTTGAATATTTATTCCTACTTATTATAGTCATATTAGACCAATTAACTAATTTACAAAACCTTCTAACACATCTATCACACCATCCACTTCTTCTCTTACCTTGGTAGACAGGCTTATAACCTTTTTTTGGGGTTATTTTCTCTTGTATGGTTATGTAAAAATTAATTTTGAAAAAATTTGGAAATTTCCTTCTACCATTTATCCTTTTCCACCTATATATGAATTTTCAACACCCAAATCTACTTGGAAGACACTTTTCTAGTATCTTTTTGGTCCCTATTTAGGCCTAATTAGGCCTATTTGACCCCTAGCTACACATAATCCTCTACCACTGTACGTATCCATAAAAAATAAATTCAAAACATCAAAAATATATTATTAGTAATAATTAACTATCAAACTCAATTTTTTTGGGAATTTTCACCAGTTTAAATGTCTTAAAATGACATTTGCTGCTTGAAACCCTAGTTTAGGGTTAAATGTAATAGGGTCAGCCTGAGAGGAGTATAATTGAGTTTTCATGTTCCAAAAATGGATTCAAAGGGTTTTGAAAGTTTTTAAAGGTCTGTATTTCCACTACACACCCTTACCAATAAATATAATTCCATATTTATGCCTCTATTCCACATTTGTCTTAATTTCTTGATTCCACTATGTATGCCATTTTAATTTACAGGGTCTGAGAGCACAGTCTTAAGGGTTTAGAATTCAAAAATGGGTTTATCGAATATATGAAATATTTAAAAGAGTCTATGATAACTTCACACACATTTTTGAATCAATACCCACTCCCTTTGTTACCTCTTCTCCACATTACATTAGATTCTGTATATCACTATATTCACATACAATGATGTCTATAGGACTGTATTATCCTTTGAAGAAATAAGTATGAAAATATTTCAAAATAAACACATACAAAAGTTAAATAATCATATAAAAAACTTAAAAATTACACATCAAACACAAAAAGCATACCAAAATTGTATCTTCCTTCATGGAGCATTTTAAACATTGTCATTCATCATGTGCATATAGAGAAAAATAGAGTTGCAATCAAAAATTATCAAACTTGAAAGCCTACATTCATAATTTATTGGGTATTTGTCCCTCCCATGCATGAATAAATCATGAAAACTTACTAAAAATAAAAAACTTACAATTTTTGTGTCAATCGTAACCACTCTAACTAACTCTTGACCTTCCAAAGGTCACTTGCAATAAAGTTTTCACCTTGACATAAGTATCAAGATTGATTTTCCATACATGTGTGACCTATGGCCATGTATATAAAACCATGGTGTATTTATTAATATTAAATAATAATTTTACATCTTTATGACCATTTCAATGTTCACAAAACTCCTAAACCATGCTTGTCAAATTCAAAAATTTGAATTGTGAAAATTGGCAGGAAATTGCCAATTTGAAATTCTAGCCTACTTTGAAATTCTAAACACTTGGAAAAAATTACAAGGTGTGTTATATGAATATTAAAAAGTATAAAACACCCTAAATAATATAATTGACCATAAAACACTTGTTTAAACCAAAATTTCTTAAACAACATCAAAATGAATCATCCTTGGTAGGATGCTCTTGCATCATACTACTGAGGTGCAAAAAGAACTTTTACCGAAAGTTATGACAACTTATTGTGACCTCCTCCTTATCATATCTTTCTCATGTTTACTCCAACTATGCATTTTTACATCCTATTCGGTCCTAAAGTATATGAGTGACACATAGACCTCCTTGTGTTTTGATCAATGCCACCTTGATTTCTGCTTTGAGGTTAGCTTCTTTCACATTGATCTCCAACCTGACCATATTCAACTTTTTGGTGTTCTCCTAAAATAAAACTACACATGGAACACACAATTCAATCAAAATACCCTCCTTCTTCTCTTCTTTAAAACTAGACTCTTACTCTTGCAAGCTTGTCTTATCTATGCTTGGGTATATTGTCTATTGGATTGCTACTAATGGTTCCATATTCTCTCCTAAAATTCCCTTAACCTCTTCAAACTCATTATCCTCTTCTTTCTACTTTTAACTCTTTACCTAGTCAATGACTTCTCTTTCCATATCCAACACTCTCAACATGCCCACTTTCTCAATAAAGTCTTCTAAATACTCCTTGATTTTGTATGAAGGATAAGTGATAGGATAATTCTGTAAACAAATGATCATGATGGGATAATTATAACCTCATTTTTACTTGCAATCAACTTCTCATAACTCTTGGTAACTACTACACCTTCTTCTCCTATTTCATTGGCAACTTATTCTACATTGTCTTCACCTTGGATCTTGCTTTCAACTATCATACTATTTTCATTCTTGCTAAAATTAAATTATTTTAGTAAGTAATCCTTCTCTCTAAACATCATGACACTATTTGGTGTCTCTTTCCATGCTTGACTATATTTCAATGGGTTTAGTGTGTGCTTGTTACCATCCTTCTCAATGGTGTAAGTGTTGACTCTATCATTATGCATAGCTCTCCTATCATATTAACATGGTCTACCAAGGATGATGTGGAACACATCAATGGGAATCACATCACATAAGATTCTATCCTTATACCCACCTATTTTTAAGTATACATAGCATTGTTCATTCACTAGGACTTGGTAACTATTTTAAATCGAAGAAACTTTGTATGGACTTGGATGATTGTTACACTCTAATCCTAAATTTTCTATCATCAAGGAAGACACAATATTGTCTATACTACCATTATCAACTATGAATTTACAACACTTACTTTTTCACTTGCTCATGGTCTTGAAAAACATCTTTCTTTGTGGTGGTTCTCTCTCTTCATGGATGGTCTTCAAGAGAACTCTTCACATCAACAAGCTCTCCCCAATTTTAGGTTCTTCTACATAGTTTGGAAATGCATCTACACTTGTATCTTTTTACTGAACCACTTGGTTTCTACTCTCATTCTAAGAGATACCTATTTGAATGTCTTTAGGACACTCATATGACCTATGTCCTTCAAATTTGTTGCACTTAAAGCACTTGCCTGCAAAATAATTTTTTCCTCTTCCTCTACCATATGATTTTACACATATATAACCATAACCACCTCTACTAGATGGACTTGAACTCTCTTAACTGCTACCAACTTATTTTCTTTGACCTTGCCATTAACTTCTATTACTTGGCTATCCTCTTACTTATTATTGGCCTCTACCTCTATAGCTTCTACCACCTCTACCTCTATTTGGTTGAATTTAAATTCTATCAAACTTATCTTCTTTCCTCAATATAGCTTGATAGGCCTCCTCAACTATTTTAGGTGATAAAATACTTATCTCATCTTTAATGACAAACTTTAAGCCATTGATGTACGTTAAAACCTTATTTGAATCCTCCTCTATGTGTCGTTCTTGAATGGTTAACTTGTAGATTTTTTTTGTATACTCTTTCATTGTAAAATATTTATAATTTATATTTTATAGCCTCCTAAACAAGTGGGTCTGATAGTCTTTAGGCATGAATATGCCTTTCACATTGGTCACCATTCTATCCCTTGACCTTATATTATCTTGTCTTTTCCCCTTCTTCTTTCTTCCTGTATGCCATCCCAAAAGAAGGATGCATGACCCTTCAACCTTATCATTAAAATTTTTTCCCTCTTTTTCTCATTTAACTCTTGAAAATAAAATTACTTGTCCATGGCTATCATCCAATCAAATAGCTCTTCCACATTAAGACTGCCCTCATACATGGGTACCTCCATCTTGGGTTTTGATGTCACTCAAAGTATTGGTATTATTAAAATTTATTAAAATATACCTTCATATCCATCTTGTACTAATTATTAATGATTAATTTCATCCTTTTATTCACTTACATCACCTTTTTTCATCTTTCTCCTTTGAGCCAACTCCATGGCTTGCAACCTTGCCTACAAGTTTCTTACTTCCACTACCAATGCATCCACTGCCTATAATCTCCTTTAGGATAATGGTTCTCCTCTTCCTTTACTTGACATGTGACATAAATATCTTCCCAATATATCCTAAGATATGATATAAAATGATGTATAGGAATACTTAGACAATCTCACACTCTTACCTTATTTCAAATTATAACTCTTTACCATAGGTTCAAAGGTTCATGTGATCAATCAGGGGTTCAAAGACTTATTTATTTTTTGAAGTTATTGGAATATTTATTCCTAATTATTATAATCATATTATACCAATTAACCAATTTACAAAACCTTCTAACACATCTATCACACTATCCACTTCTTCTCTTAACTTGGTAGACATGATTGTAGCCTTTTTTTAGGCTTTTTTCTTTTGTATGGTTTCATAAAAATTAGTTTTGAAAAAATTTGGACATTTATTAATACCCTCTATCCTTTTCCACCTCTTTATGAATTTTCAACACCCAACTCTACTTGGAAGATACTTTGCTAGTCTCTTTTTGGTCCTTGTTTAGGCCTAACTAACCCCTAACCACCATAGTCCTCTACCATTATATGTATCTATACAAAATATAGTAAAAACATCCAAAATATATTAATATTCATCATAAAATATAAAAATATAAACTTTTTGTAGTTTTAATTTGTTGAAATGTCTTAAAATGACATTTGTTCTTTGAAACCCTAGTTCAGGGTTAACTATGATAGGGTGCGCTCAAGAGGAGTATAATTGAGTTTTCATGTTCCAAAAATGGTTTAAAAGGATTATGAAAGTTTATAGAGGTATATATTTCCACTACACACCCTTACCAATAAATATAATTCCATACTTATGCATTTATTCCACATTTGTCTTAAGTTCTTGATTTTACAATGTATGCAGTCATAATTTGTAGGGATATGAGAGCACAATCTTGAGGGTTTAGAATTAAAAAATGGGTTTAAAAATATATGAAATAATTAAAAGAGTATATTAAAAGTACACACACATTTTTAAATCAATAACCACTCCCTTTGCTACATATGATCCACATTACATTAGATTTTGTGTATCATTGTATTCACATACAATAATGTCTACATGACTTTATTGTCCTTTGAAGAAATAAGTATGAAAATAATTAAAAGTAAACAAATAAAAATGTTAAATAATCATATAAAAAACTTAAAAATTACACTTAAAACACCAAAAACATACCAATATTGGATCTTTCTTCATGGATCACTTTAAACACTATCATTCATCATGTGCATATATAGAAAAATAGAGTTGCAGTCAAAACTTATCAAACTTGAAAGCCTCCATTCATCATTTCTTGGGTCTTGATACCTCCCAAGGAATAATACATCATTATAACTTACTATAAAGCAAAAAATGACCATTTTCTAATCAAATATTACCACTCTAACTAACTCTTGACCTTCCAACAGTTATTTGTAAGAAAGTTTGCACCTTGACACTAGTATCAAGATTGCTTTTACATACATGTGTGACCTATGCCAATGTATATATAAAAATGGTGTCTTTATTAATATTCCCTAATCATTTTAAATATTCATTACCCTTGTAATTTTCACAAAACTCCTAAACCATGCTTACCAAATTTAAAAATTTGAATTGTGAAAATTGACAGGAAAGTACTAATTTGAAATTCTAGCCTACTCTAGCACTCCTAAACAGATGGAAAAAATTCCAAGGTGTTTTATATGACTATTAAAACCTATAAAACACCCTAAATAATCTAATTGACCATAAAACACTTTTTCAAACCAAAATTTCTTAAACAACATCAAAGCGAGTCATCCTTAGTAGGATGCTCCTGCATCACATTGATGCTGATTTTGTTAAATACTATACCAATTATCAATATGTGAATGTGGATAAAGTAAATTATTGACATAAACCTTCCCAAAAATATCCCATCATAATACCAAATAAACCATCACTTGAAGAGAAAATTATCAAAGATACCACTACCACTAATATACTATGTAACATGAATGAGGAAACACTTCCACATTCAAGACCTCAAACTCCCTCTCTTTCTACCAAAAATATTTTACCTTTAGATCCTCATGGTGGTTATTCATCTTCAAAAACTCATTAGAATTTATTATAGGAATTTAAATCTATGCCTTGTAAAATACCTCTCATGGAGTTAGTTCTCACTATTCCATATCATCATAAATTATTAATTCAACAACTACAATAAATTGAAGAAATATCTTCCCTAGAAGTGGAATAACCTTCTCATGAGCCTTTACTGATAAAATTTCATACTGTCAAAAAATGTTTGTACTTATTATAAACCTTCCATAGAGTTCCTTGAAAAAGACATGATCAATGATAAAATTCACTTTCAATCTTATGACCCACCTCTATTCATTAAAATTTCCTTTAATACCATCCTTATTAAAAAAGTCTTAATAAATGAAGAGTCGAGACTTATGTGACATATGTTTAGCTAATTTAATAATTTGGGCATAATAAAGATCATATCAAGTAGACTCATCTAAGATGTCATGGATTTGACAAGACCAATCAAAAACCACTTGGTTGTATTTATCTCCCTCTTATTATTGGACCCAAAACTATACATACTAAGATCATGTTTCTTGACTGACCATTATCTTACAATATACTCCTCGGTCACCCATGGATACATCACATGAGGCCTATTGCCTCTTCTGGTAGCCAATGTATCAAGTTTATTCATAATGTAAAAATGTTATAAATATGAGGTTGATCCTAATCCATGGAGTATTCATCTTCCAAATCCCAAATCTCAGTATCAAATTCCAAATATTCCATGAATTAATAGTATACCTTCACCTAAATTTGTCAATATGAATTCAGATTTATAAGTCACTCTTACCAATTCTAATGATGATGAGCCAAATGATTTGTAAAACACTTGTAATACTACTAATCTACTTGCTTATATTTTGAAGTGTCTCCCTCCTTCTTTGGTACCTCATGATTGTACCATCCCTCTCATTGATGAGATCACTGACTTCCCTCCTCCATGTAATGCACATGAAACATATTACATAAAATATGATTTCACCTATTATTAATATGGAGTGGACAAGTTATTTCAAGTCTCTTTAACCATTTCACCTCACAAATTTAGTGAGTTAGGTGTATGCCATTCTGATGCTCCTTTAGAGACCCAAGCATGTACTATCTCTCATACCTATGATGATAACTACATCATGTCCCAATATCAATCATGATACTTGGATGTTCAACACTGTCAATGTACCTTAGCTAAAATACATGATTTAAACCAAGATGTTCATGCCATTTCCATGGATATTGATTTAGAACCTAAAAGTCATGTACCTCTATTTTGTTATTTTTAGGAATAATGGATTTTTATTCCTATTTAATAAATAAGTTTGATTAGAGAAAATAAATAAATAATATTCCTAATTATGGCTACTGATTTGTGAAATTTAATTGCAATTTGACCTTTCTAAAAATATTAAGAAAGCAAGGAGAAATGCAACTTAGCTTATTCTGAGCTATCTGATCTAAGATAGGGACTATAAATTTGCATGCAAGATTGGGACACTATCATAAATAGAATCCTAAACTTTGTTTTCTGATTAGATAGGAGCATTGGAACTAGACACCCTGATATCTGATGCTATAGTCCTTCTTTGGTGATATTGACCTAAGATTTTAATCTTTTTAGGTTTTTTTTACCTGCTCAAGGTGAGCTTATGTACCGATTTTTAGGTCTTTAATATCAATAGAAATCCCTATAGAGCTGATTCTTCATGTACTTGGATATTCTATATGATTGAAATAAACTTTGTCAAATAGGAAAAAGGGGTTAGTGTGTAAAAGATACACTAAATGCACTTCACATCTTGTGTGTGGGCACACTATCTACATACCAATACTCTGAGGAGGGATTAAGATAATGTAGTTCTCCCATTGAAGTTATTGGTGTAATTGTGTATAAAAATGCAACTAAATGCAAAACTAGGTGTACTTTAGATGACTAGGGACTGGTGCAAGGGTTTGAATAGGCTTGGAATAATATTAAAAGGCTATATGTAGAGAATAAGGAAAAGTACTTGAGTTTACTTTATGTATTCTTTATTTTCTCTTGTAAATGAGTGACTACCCTTTTAAATGAGATTTGAATGGGTTTATATAGGAAACTATTGATCATGGGTCAGATGTATTCACATTAGATTGATAAGGAAAAGGATAAGGATCCAAAGAATCTGATCATTGGGGCTCAAAATACACTTAGACAACAACACTGAAAGTAGGACACCATAGAGTTCAATGCTATAATCTAAGTTGGGCACTATTATTCAGAGGTTATGGGACCTAGGGGATGAATTTATCATGGGGAAAATAGTTTGGGTCAGCTGGGGTTAATTTTGGAAGGCCACAAATGTCTAAGAATTAGTGAAAAAGAGCCTAAGATGATGAAGAGAGAAAGTATGAAGGACATGTGGGTTGGGTGTCATTAATCTTGCTTAAGTAACCAAAATTCACATTTTATATGACTACATTTTCCATACCTTTATTCTAGTGATGCAGTAAAGTGAAATACTAGGATAAAGGAAAGAATAAAAAAGCATACATGAACTTACCTACAAAGGTGATGCCCATGAAGCTTGTGTGATGCTAAGTAATACTGGATAGTGTATAGAGAACACATTGTGCAAGTGTGAATCTATGAAATGAAAGAAAGAGTAGATCATTTATTATTATATGTGATATAAAACAAGAACATACAAAATATAAGTATAGGAAAAGGAAGAGAAAGGAATGAATACACCTCACTAAGTACCTGAGTAGGTTGAGTATGCTAGATTATGTTAGATGATGTTGTACCAAAAGTTATATCATGAATGGAGATGAGTGCTCAATTCTTTAAAAAGTGGCTTAAGAATGCAAAGGTAGGCCCTTTGGCTCCATCATCACCTATTGAATGAAGCTAATGAATTATGTGTGTGTCAATCGATGTTCTAACTATGTGTCTAGTCCTTTTGAATAGGTGGCTTAAGAATACAAAGGCTAGCTAGACCTTTGGCTCCATTGTTGCCTCATAAAGTGAAGCTATGAAGTGATACTAATATATAATATATATCATATGAGATGGCTTATAGAGCCTATGGATGCTTTAAAAATATGATAATCCAGTATGGATAGCTGAATGTATGCTAAAAACTAGGCCACTCTTGGCCATTCCAAAAGATGGAGGTTAGGCTTGTATGAAAGCCACTTCAAAATTGATGCAATATGCTTATGTGAAAACCAACTCAAGAAATTGGGTAGTTGAGAAATTAAACTTGTATGAAAGTTCAACTTGAGCATGATGCCAACCACTTGTAGATGGAGTAAGGCATGTAACTACTAAGAATGCTTGGGTAATAAATTAAACTCAAAAATAAAAGAAGACCAATATGCTACACACATTACCCCCAATCATTGGTGTATAGAACATGGATTCTAATCTAGAAGTTATGTCAACTATCTAATCTAAAAATAGAAATGAGAGTCATCATGCCATGCATGATACCCCCTTATAGCTAGATTTCTTGAGAAAACTATACTAAAACTTCTGATTCTAACTGATCTAGATGTGAAAAAATTGTAGTTGAGCTAACCTTTTTGCCTGTTACTATAAAAATTGGGTGTTTTTTGCTTGGACAAGAGTGCAAAAATGAGGAAACTCCTATGTTTAGTGTTACTATCCATTTCTGGCACTATTATCCTATGCTAAAATTGATTGTTGATATAGAATTGTCACTATTTTTCTATTCTATTATGACTGGTTTGACCTCTGGATTCTAAATTGGTGATCTAAATGCTACTATTCTAACTATTAGGAGCTTTTATCTCTATGAAAAAACCCCTATTTCCCCCCCCTTCTTCTAACAGTAGGAATGATTGAACTTGTAATGGCTGTCCTCAGAAGAAAAGAGTTCTACAAGTGTGTTATTTTGCATAGATACATGATATAGTAATGACATTTGATAAGATATCTCTAGATATAACAATGTTTGTATTGAGAGATTTTTAGATCAACAGGGGTATGCCTAGATAGATATCACAATGTAAAATCATGTGCAATGTATTGAACTAGAATTAGAAATGTTAGATGTTAATTGTTAGTTGTCAAGGAGGGATGGAACATGATGTACATCATGGCATTCAAGAAAGCAAGGTAAATGCATGATATGGATCATGACATTACAAATAAGGATAATCAATCAATAAATAAGCATACAAACAAGAAATAAGTGGCAAGAAACATACAAGGTTGGCCAAGGGGCCATGCAAACAAAGGACATGGGTACATGTCACTCAAACTAGAAAGCAAACATATAAGGCATATTCAAATGCCACATACACATATAATTTTAAATAAACAAAGATTGACATGAGGGCCATAGACATATAGAAGAGTACAAGCAAGGGACATTGGAAAATGTCTAAAGGTACACATATATGAATAGAAGCAAAGGACATTGGTAGATGTCCTAAGGCATGCATAAAAAACAAAACTAGAACTGGAAATGCAATCTCATCTAGCTACATAAAGAAAGAAAGGAAAGCATGTAAAAAATGGAAAGTTACAATCACAAATAACTAATCAAAATAAGAGTGAAAGTATGCAAGACATTCTTATTATAAGACTAAGTATATGATAAGAGATACACAAGTGCTAGATACTAATGTAATGTCGATATAGTAATCTATGTAATCTAGTAAGTAATGCACATCAGTATGATAACTCAGAGTGTGTAGTGTAGGATTGACATAACTTGGATGGTGTTGTCATGTAGAAGGTACCCTTAGTGGGTATGTTATCAAAGTGTGTCTCTAATGTAGAAGTAGGATGCCCCTCAATGGGTAGAGTGAAGCAATCAAGTAGCTAGATGTCACTGCACACACTGAGAGAAGATCAAGTGAAGCATGGTAATGTAGATAAATTGACATAAAATAGCATGAAACAACAAATTTAAGTCTTAGGATGATATTAAAAATGTAAAACATGGATGATGCATACAATTGAAATGTTTTTGGTGTTTTGTTATATCTAAATGTTTTTGGATTTTTGAAATGTTATATTGTTTTTATATTTTGAAATATTTGAACTATGTACAATCAATAAGGAGAGACTATGTACAAGAATGGGAAAAGGAACTTATGCAAAATCAATGAAAAGGAAGCTCTGCACAAGTAATAGCGTGATGAAATGATACTAAATGATGAGTCTCATGGGAGACTCCCTATCATGTTTTCATGTATCAAGGAGTGGAATCATGTGTGAATGTGAAGCATGATGGAAATGTTGAGACTGTGGCTCTAAAATATGTATATGTTATAAATGCTCTAAAATATCTCTAGTGGAAACCAAATGTGGGGTCCCCTTGTAACTTTGAGAAGTAGATGCAACTATAAGGATCTTAGGGACCCATCTGGTAGTAGGAGAATCTCTCTAAACATGTGTTATATGTGTAGATGCATGAGATCTCAATGAGACTACCCTAGGTGTGAATATGGTAGCTAAAATATATCTAGAATCTTGAAGCTATGTAGGTGATGAAATCTCTATGCTGGTGATGAGGGTCTTGACTATGGCTAAATCTAGACTCGAGGAAGAACTATAATAGGTGGAGGAGTTTAAACTAGATCAGAAGGGGTTTTAAATTGCATGATAAATCTATAACCATAGGTGTAATCAACCTCCCTATATTTTTAAACTTGGGTGATAGCATGTATTGTATAATATACTATAGGTATAGAGTTGGTAGTAGGTGTGGGATAAAAGCTAAATGAACCAAGTTTGCAGAGAGGAGGGATACATATAACCACTAGTGTTTGCTTGTGTCTAATAGTGATAGGGAGATACTTAAAATTAGCCAAAGAGTTAGATACATATAATTAGAAACCATGTATATCAATATGTTTATAAAGAACATTCCACATGATAGATAACAAACAAGGGATAGAGACCAAGGAATTGCGCATTAATGCATAGAAAACTTTGACTTGATTTATGACATTTCTAATATGTTTTGCAAGATAAACTTGAAAAAATTTCCACATGAGAGATAGAGAGCAAGTGATAGAAAACATGAATTTTTTTATTAATGCATAAGAAGCTTTTGCATGTGCTATGCCATTTCTAATGTGTTTATCATGATAAAATTGAAATTTTGTCAATGTGATAAATAGAAATAAAGGGATAAAAAACATGAATTTATGCATGAATGCATAAATAACTTTGACTCTTGACATAATATTTCTAGCATGTTTAGCAAAATAGAGTTGGACATTATTCCTCATGAAAGATAAAGTGTATACAAAAGAAATATTGAAATCTTGTGCAATTTGAGAAATAAATTTTGTAATATCATCTCTAATTATGAAAATTAAACATGAAATGTAGAGGATGAAGCTTTGTAATAACATACGATAGATTTCATCATTCATGTACATGATAGGGCCTATTATGGTTTTTTTTTATTTGCAAGAAATGTAAGAAAAGTTTGTATATAAGTAAGAATCATTTTAGCAATTTGATTATGGATGTAAGATGATACCTCAAGAATAAAATAGGTGATAGTATATGAAAATAGGGATTTTTCAAAAATATTCATGCAAAAAACTATGAATTTTTTAATTTAAAATTGATTTTCTGAGTTTGATATGCAACTAAAAATTCAGAAAATGATTGGAAAAGTACTAAAAAATAACTGGGAGCGAGTTAATGCAACTAGGGATTATTGAATGAATATTTAAAATTAATGTAATAATTTTAAACATTTGATATGAATTTATAGAATTTTTTTAGAATTTTTCTTAAAAAATTTAAGAAAAATAAAAAATATTTCTAAAACTAGCAATATATTTTTCCTAGTGTTTGGAATATGTTTATGTGCAAAAAGGACCTAGTATGTGCAAACTAGGGTTTTAAAAAAATATATGATAATTTTGAAATTAATTTTTAGATTTTTTATTTTTAAATACAGGAAAAATCAATAAATTATGGAAAAAATGATAAAAAATTTACCCTAAGGTTTCTAGGGTTTTTATGTAAAATTCAAAGTAAGTTGGGTTCACTAAATGTTTTGTTATTTTTGGTAATAATGGAGTTTTATTTATATTTAATAAACAAGTCTAAGTAGGGAAAATTAGTAAATAATATTCCTAATTATTCCTACTGATTTATGAAATTTAATTATAATTTGACCTTTGTAAAAATAGTAAGGGGGCAAGGAGAAATGTAACTTAGCTTATTCTGAGCTGTCTAATCTGAGATAAGGTCTATAAATTTGCATGTAAGATTGAGACACTATCATAAACAAGATCTTGGACTTCATTTTATTATTGGATAGGAGTGTGAGAACTAAACACCTTGGGCTCTAGTGCTATAGTTCTTCTCTGATGTTGTTATCTTTAGAGTTTAAGTTTTTTGGGTTTTATTTGCCTGATCAAGGTGAGCATATGTACCAATTTTTATGTCTTCTCTATCAACATAAATCCCTATAGATCTGATTATTCATGTACTTCTATGCAATTGAAAAAAACTTTAGCAAATAGGAAAAAGGGGTTATTGTGTAAATGATACACTAGATGCACTTCACACTCTGTGTGTGGGCACACTGCCTATATACTAATACTCTAAGGAGCGATCAAGCTTATGTAGTTCTCCCATTAAAGTGCTTGGTGTAATTATGTATGAAAATTCAACTAAATATGAAATTGGGTGTACTTAAGATAGCTAGGGACTAGTGCAAGGGTTTGACTAGGCTTGGAATAATATTAGAAGGCTATATGTAGAGAAAAGGGAAAAGTGCTTGAGTGTACTTGCTTGTATTCTTGCTTCTCTCTTGTAAATGAGTTCCAACCCTTATAAATGAGCTTTGAATGGATTTATATAGGAAGCTATCGATCATGGGTTAGATGTATTGACATTAGGTTGACAAGAAAAAGGATAAGGATTAGAAAAATCTAACCATTGGGGCTCAAAATGCACTTAAACAAAAACACTGAAAGTCACACCCTATAATTCAGCACTATAGTCCAAGTTGGGTATTGTTTTTAAGAGGTTACAAGACCTAGGGGGATGGATTTATCATAGGGAAAGTAGTATGGGTCAGCTGGGGTTAAGTTTGGAAGGCCACGGATGTCTGAGAATTAGTGAAAAAGAGCCTAAGATGATGAAGATAGCAAACAAAAGAGACCTGTGGGTTGGGTGTCATTAGTCATGCTTAAGTAAACAAATTTTGAATTTTATATGACTACAACCTCCAATTAATTCTCCAATTCTTGATACTTCTTGAGTTGTTGAAAAAATATTACTTCTTAAAAATTTAAAACTTCTATAAATGCCTATACATTCTAACTCACCAGTCATTCTACCAAATCCCCTCCCTTTTAGTGATTCTAAAGACATGCCTATTATCCATCCAAATAAATTTGACCAACTTTCATCCATAATTACACCTACACCTGAGATTACCCTTGATGCCAAGTAAATAGATGTACACAAGATACATTCTAAATATGATCACCATGGCAAGAAAATCATTGATATTGAAATCATTGTGGATATTATGGACCTTTACCCATGCTACCTAGAAATGAAGCCATACTTGAGTCACTCCATGCTAGATAACCTTAACTTCCTCAAAAACATCACAAACTTGGGATTTCAAATTAATGGATCCTCATTTTAATAATCTCATTTATAGCATAGATCCTAAAACCAATCCCATTCTCTTCCAAATGCTCCATATCATTTTCAAGATAAAAATGCTATACTCATTGAAGAGACCATGAGAATAGAATATGGTACACCCTCATTTATTTGACCCATAACAGTCTCTAGAGAACTCACATCAACCAAGAAAGATAACTTTAGCTTATTTTTTAATAAATATCATGAGACTTTCACTTGGTCACATAAGGACATGATATGTATTGACCCTAGTATTATTGTGCACAACATAATCACATACCTAAACACCAAACCTATTTGGAAAAAAATACAAAAATTTCTACTAGAATTTTCTAGCCTATGGCATAAATAAATTATTAAAATCTTAGATGAAAAGTTTACTAAACATGTGGACTATTCCAAATGGGTGTCAAAAATTGTTCCCATTCATAAAAAATTCACCATGGTTATTCACATATGCATCTCCTTCCATAATCTTAACCTCACCTATCCCAAAGATAATTTTCCATTACCTTCAATAGATGCCATCATAGATTCTATTGTTGGATACAAAATTTTATCACTTATGGATGGTTTTTTGAGCTAAAATAAGATTCATATAGCCCCTAAAGACCAACAAAAAACAACATTCACAATGGAGTGGGATCCTATTGCTGCATTAAATTACCTTTCAACCTTAAAACACCAGAGCTACCTATCAATGTGTTATGATTGACATTTTCATGATATTATATAAAAAAATATGGAAACCTATGCGGATGACCTCATTACCAAATCAAAAACATGCACAACCCATATATCTAATCTACCCATAATATTTTATCAATTAATCAAGTACAAAGTTAGAATCAACCCCTAAAGTGTGTCTTCAATGTTACATTTGGTAAACTATTAGGATTCTTAGTCTCTCTTCACAATATTGATGTCAATCCTACTAAAATCAATGTTATAGTCAATATGCCCATTCCTTAATCCATTCTAGACATTCACACTTACCTTGGAAAGCTTGGGGTAATCTAAAAATTTATCCCATAAATGGTATACTGCATTTACTCTATTAACTCCCTTCTTAAAAAAGGTAATGCTCTAGAATAGATTGATCCCTATCAAAAGATATTCAATAAAATGAAAGAATCATTGTTCCATCCACCCACCCTTCATCCACCTTGTAAGGATCATCCTTTTATTTTTTACACCTCTTATACTCTCGTATCATTTGGTGAAATACATTCCCAATAAGATGATACCAAAAGAGAATATGTTATTTACTATATTAATCAAGGCCTCATTGATTACAATTTTTTTTTTACTAAATCAGAATGTGATTGCCTTGTTATTTACTTTTTAGGTGAAAATATCCATCACTATATGCTTTATCAAACCACCTATGTCATTATCCATTTTGATCCACTTCATCATTTTTATCCAAATCTTTTCTACCTTGAGATATAATTATAAAGTGGATGGTTATTTGAATTGAATTTGACCTTTGAATCATAACACAAAAATCTATCAAAGGGTAAGTCATTTCTGACCAACTTGTAATAGCATGCATACCCACTATAAATAACCTTCAATATAATCTCCCTGATGATAACATTATCTACATAGGTCTCAATCAAGATCTCTCTCTTAAATAATATTTGCATAATTTCATTACTAATTTAGAGGCAAATAATCAAGAAGATACCTATATCATTCTTGATATTACTAAATCCAAGGTTGTTGTCAAATAACTTCCTAAAGTCACCATAAATTTGCATGAAGACACCTAGACCCTCCACTTTGATGTTGCCAAATGCCTCTAAAGAGTTGGGGAAGATTGCATTCTTACTAACTCTCATGGTAAGATCATCCCTCTGGCATTTTGGCTAACCTTTGATGTCACCAATAACATGGCAGAATATGAAGCTTTAATCTTAGGTATGAAAATGACACTCGACTTAGATATCCCATATCTACATGTTTTGGGTGACTCCTAACTTATTTTTTGCTTGGTTAATAGTGATTACCAGATGTAAAATTAAAAATATTATTTTTTATCATCAAATGGATACAACACTTGCCAAATAATTTACCTCTTTTACCATTAAGCCAATTCTAAGAGATCAAAACTCTATTAGTGATTCTCTTGCTTCTTCAACAAACAAAAAAATTTGCTTATCTATCATATTGAGGCTATCACTATTTGACAAAGCTAATGGTACAAAAACATCATCTAATTTCTTAAACATCAAACCTACCCTCTAGACATGGATTCTCATGAAAAGACTAGAATTCATAAATAAGATTTTTAATAGGTCTTTCAATATATCACTCTTTATTATTATAATGCAAAAGTACCTTACTCCAATATGTAATGAAAGAAGAGGCCCCTCCTCTACTTGAACTAGTACATGGGAGAATTTATAGTGGTCACAATAGAAAACATGATACAACAAACAAATTATTATGTATGGGATACTTTTGGACTACTTTAGAAAAGGATGTTATCAATTTTGCTAAAAAGTTTAGTCCTTGACAACTTCATGATGATATAATCCATTCACTACTAGGTGAGATCCAAACTATGGAGTCTCCTTGGCCATTTTCCATGTGGGGATCAGATCTCATCAGAAAATTACCTTGGTCACAATATGGTCATGTTTTTATCATTATTTATACTAAATAAGTTACCAAATGTGGATAATCCATGCCTCTTGTAAATGTCATAGGAACCACTATTTCTAAATTTATCCCTAACCAAATCATTCATTGTTTTGGATTTCCCCATACTATCATATATGATAATTGAAAAAAATCATTAAAAATGACATGAAATAGATATGTGCTAAATTTCAAATATCCCACAAATTTTCCACACCTTACCATCCATAATGTAATGGCCAAGATGAGGCCACTAACAAAATTCTCAATAAAATTTTACAAAAGACCATCCAAGAAACCTACACTAATTGACATTTTCACTTATATCCCACACTTTGGGCCTATCATACTAGCATATGTACTACCACTGGGGCAATACCATTCTCTCTAGTATATGGTTCTGAGTTCATCTTACCATTATAATTTAAACTTCCCTCTTTACATATATCTCTTCATGGTATCATTACTGATGAAGAATTATGTGAAGTTCACCTTCATTCCCTCAATCTTCTCAATGAACACCATTTAGCCACTCTTCAACATAATGGCCAATACAAAGCTTGCATTGCCATAGAACATAGTACAAAGGTTAAAGTATGCACTTTTAATGTTAGTGATCTTGTCCTTAAATTAGACTATACCCATGAAAAAAAAGGCAAATATGCCCAAAAATGGTGGGTACCTTATTTAGTGAAGGAAATTCTTATTCCTAACACCTATCATGTCCAAACTAATGAAGATTATATTTTTAAAGAACCCACTAATGCACAATTTTAGAAGAAATACTTTGCTTAAATATTCCTCTTCTTATCATACTTCTATATATTTTACTACTAACACTTCTTGCATGATTTATATATGGATCTCACCCTCTGCATCAACTTATTTTTACAAAAACCTTAATTCCTTCCCATGGTCATTTGGTTTCTTTTTATCATGAGTTGTATTGTAATACCATGGATAGGACCTGGTTTTCCTCATGAATTCCTTTTGCTTTCATAAATTGATTTTTCATATCAAGTTTGTTATTTTCTAATGATTTTTGCTTCTACTTAGGTTTTTATTTTAGTATTTTTAGTGTAAGACCATGGATAGGACTAGGTTATCCTCAAAAATACCATTTTTTAACCATTTTTTACATACTTTGTTCACCTACTTAGGTTTATCTTTTGTGAGTTGAAATATAAGACCATGGATAAGACTAGACCCTCTGTACAAATACCATTTTTTACCTTTGTTACACCCACTTGGTTTTGTATTTTATAATTTATAGTTTAAGACCATGGATAGGACCAAGTTCTCCTCATAAAATCACCATTTTATTTCAAAACAACTTTGTTAAATCAAGTGTTCCTTTTCTAGAATGTTAATAAATAGTTACAAGTTTGTGATCCCATATTCTCATCTTTGGTTTTTATTTATTTTGTATATAAAACTTGCACAACAAATAATGTTATCATGTTTCCATACACTTACATACATTCTTATGATAAGGAATCATACTTACTTGTCATTGTATCTATTTTCACTTTATCACTTTTTTTAATTTAAAGTAATTCAAATTGTTTCATGTTCATTCCCCTTGATTTCCTTTCGTTTCATTATACTTTGGATAAAACAAGGTTGAAGTAAAGATAACACTTTTATTTCACATGAATAAATAAGATTCTTAGACACCATACTGTCTAAGTTTTATTTCTTAGCAATCAAGTCCAAAGTTTTCAACTAATAGTCATTTTTATCACCCATGTTTGGTTATCCAAATTGTATGGATGAGGAATAGAAAAATACATCAAAATTTAATATCCAAATAATTTAAAATAAAAGGAAATCATAAAACAAAAATTTAAAAGTCAAAAAGTCAACATCACACCAAAAGAGTTTATAGCACATCTCTTATCTCTAATCGAAGCTCAAACTCCATAATTGGCCTCATACTTGATCTGAGATCCATTGGGATATGGTAGGCTAGTAGAATAGGATATGAGAATTAAAAATAAATATATAGTACTACCTAATTTCTTATGCAAGTACCCAATCTTTATAGTATATTGATGGCTCTATAAGAGATTCTGAGGAGTAGAGAACACATTGTGAGAAAGTAGGTCCATTTTAATTTTCATAAATATAGCCTTCATGGGATGATATTCATACTTAATTTGATAACCCAAGATTTGTGTGGTTAGGAAAAGTTCTTTAGAGTCCTTAATGTCAAAAATACTCTTATTTTGACAACCCTAATCTAAGTGTCCTGACTTTGATAAAATGTTTCTCTACCTTGCTTTTTCCTTCATTTCCCCCAACACCCATTTCATTTCTCACCCTTGATAGAAATTTTTAATTCTAAATTTATTTCCCCACTTCTAAATTTATTCTTCTTTATATATTAAAAAACATATTAGCACTACTTTGTTTTAGTTTTATCTATCCTTAGAAAAAGAATAACATGCTTGAGTGATTATGGATTACTTTATTTATAATATTGTCTTCCATTTCTAAAATTTCCTTGGTTTTTTTCAAAATATTTTACCATCCCCCCTTTTTTTGGACAACTGTGTCCATTTCTATATTTTCATTATCATTCCTTTTTTCAGACAACTGCATTCGCTTCTATATATCTTTTTTATTTTCATCTTTTTTTGGACAACTATGACCTTTTCTATTTTTTCATAAATTTTCCATTATTAAGTGAGTTTGGATTATTACATCTCACTCACCAATGTTGTTTTCCCCTTTTAATTACTTTTTCCATTATCGAGTGAGTAAGAATTGTTACTGCTCACTTATCAATGTTGTTTTACCATTGCTTGCCCATATTTGTTTAAGTAAGGATTGTTACTACTTTCACATTGATGTTTGATTACAATTTTTACTTGTATCTTTATTTTGACTTGGTTTGTTTGATTTTCTTATTTAAGGTATTCTTGTTTGAGTTTTTTAGTCATTTAGTAGCTTTGGATTTTCAATTACCCAATTTAATCTAAAATTTTAGCTTTGTCATTTGGTCCTAACTTTGCATTTATCACTCTATATTACCAAATTTCTAAGTACATCATGCCTACATAGTTTAGTTATCTTGGCTTTCCTACATTTTTTTTTTTTTGCTCTTTATTTTTGTATCCTTAAGTTTATCCAATGTAGTCTTTGTGCCCTCCATGATCAAAAATAAAAACACAGTAGAAAACCATGCAATGATAAATGTAATTCAAGATACGCATACATTAATTTTATTTTCAGCCATTTACTTTCAGTTATTTTATGCTTTTAAATACTACAATTTATTTAGCTTCAACATTGAGTGTTACTATGTTCTTTCCCCAAAGCACCATCCCATGTTACACCTGAGTGACATGTGATGAGCTTAAAGTGGGGAATATGTATACACATAATATTTTCAAACTTTATTAATCACTAATGTTTTGTCTCTTAAAAGAGCCTGTTGAGTCTCAATCTCTCTAACTATATGCCTTAGAGGGTGCACTAGGAAAGGGGTGGACAAACCAATGGTGTTTCACAAGATTGTTATCCCTTATTATACCACTTGAAAGCAAAAAAAAATCTCTGATACACCTCCATAAGCATTGTTACCTACCTTATGTATACATCTAATTCCTATCACTATTGTGATAAAATTGCAAATCAAAATAATATTCTGCAACAATGCATAATCTTGACCAAAATCAATAAAAAACTAACGATTATTCTCACACATCATGTGTAGGAGTTAATTCTTGTCTATTGATCCTTGATTAAGGTAAGAAATTATATATATATATATATATATATATATATATATATATATATTCACTTTGATTCAAATTGCAACCACATAAAATGATGTCGTAGATCACTAAAATATTCTAATTCGGCCATACACATCATGTGTATGTATCAACTCACATATATAATACCCTAATGGGGTTATTAATCTATATGTAATTGAGACCTTCTTCTAATTATACTCTAGTCAAATTATGACTTAGTAAAATGATATTTCTGATCAGGTTGATTAAACATGTAACAAATTTCCAAAAAATTGTAGAAAACTAATTAAAGTCACTTAAGCAAATCAAAACTAAATTAGGAGCTTAAGTGGAAATTATATGAAATTTGTTGAATATATATTTATTGTAAATTAATTATTCAATTCTACATCATCCCATGATATCATCATAGTGGTGTCATCCACAAGCCATTAATGGGATAAATATCAGGATTAAGTTCTCCCATGCCTCAACAATGCCCCATTCTTCTAAATATTTATGACCATATTTATTGTTTATCCCTCCAAGATTGAATAAATCCATGGCCAAACATCTTGATCTCAAGATATATAGTCATGGTTGATCCTGAACATTTCATAAAAGCTATAAATAAGTGAGCCAAGACCATAACTTTTAAGCTTGAACTATGTCAAATTATTATGCATAAATACCTTCAAATAAGCTTCAATTGAGTAATGTTATTATGCAAGAATATTTATAAATAAATATTTAATCATTCACCCAATTAGACCAAATTGAAGAACAAAAGTCATTGGTGAACTAAGAGATGATGAAGGCTCATGATACACCTCATTGACGAAGATATGGAGTACCAAATATAGGGAAAAACATGCTTATTAATTGTTTTTAAAGCAGAGATACTAATTGAAAGGTATTGATTGTATTAATTTCATAATTAGGTTCTTAAATTCATTATCAACACCCCTTGAGGGAGTAGGCTTAACATGTTAGTTCTTTAAGCTTATTTTGAGATTTTTTACTAATGCATGAGCTAATTTGTTTTATGATCCTATTATACATTCTGGCATGCCTTGTGGGACTACGCATCTCATGCATCATTTTATACCTTATAATTTAACACTTAGACCCTCTTTTGAAGTTGTTTTACTTTTATTTTTCCTAATTTTCATTTTTTATGACTTCTAGACCAAATGGTGGAATCAACTTGTAATCACCGAATTCATCTTGAACATCAATGAAATCACCCTGTGAAATGATGAGATCACCTTGAGAAATAATGAGTTCACTCATAAAAATGGTGAGATTGACTTTTGTGTTTTTCCTATTTGTCTATGTGTTTTTACAAGAATGGAAAAATCAACCTAAAGATTAGTGGGTTTGACCTATGGAACAATAGGGCCATCCAAAGATCAGTGAGATCATCCTAGACCAAACATATAGGTAATTATTGTATTTTTTTAATCATTTTGAAAAAAATTCCCTATTTTTAGTGATCCCCCATTTATCAGTGGGATCTCCTTGTTATTTAGTGGGATCACAACATAGTCTATTATTGTCTCTGTGTATTAATGGAATTATCCTTAAAAATGGCAGAATCATCCTATTGAATGATAAAATCGCTCTATAAAATAGCAAAATTGACATGTGTTGAAAAAATAGAGAGTTAAAACAATAATTTCAAATTTATTTTGGCATCATACACCCTTATTTTGGCTTATAACACTCTATTTTTCACATTTAAAACACTTCACTAGTTTCTTTTTTACAACAAAGACAAATTTCAATCACGTTTTGAATTTGCACTTAAAAATGAACAATCATCATAACTTAGGACTCTGAAGAGTATTTACTTTTTTTCTTTTATTTTTTGGTAATGCTAGTTTCAAAACATGCTCAGTGTGTATGCTCTTCGCCCATCCCCTGTAGGGAGCTTGGGTGATCCAAAAGTGTTTCAATTATTTATTTTGTCATGTATTCCAAGCATGGAAGGAATGTCACAAAGGAACTCCCTAAAATCTAAGTGATTTGGGTGATCCCAAAATGGCCTTAAAGTCTTACTTTTTTATTTTTTTGCATGTTAGCTTGTGGGCAAGATGTGGCCTCCTCCCCATAATTTCTCTAGGGAAGCATTAACCTAGGAATTCATCTCCCGACATCATTTTAACCCCATTCCATGGTATGGTATAAAAATTGAGGTTAAATTGATGCGATTCTTGTTTGAGTTTTTAAACAAGCTCTGTTAGTAAAACCTACCTTGTAATAATGGATTAACCTAGACATTGCACTAGACTGAACAATTGACATATGTAGTGGTTAAAAAAAAGGGCAATACCTTTTTACAACAATCTGGTTAACTCGAATCCAAATGATGTGTTGTTCCCTAGTTTTAATCACACATATAATACCATTTAGACCATGTGATACTTAAAAATATTTAGATAAACTCTACTTACTATGGAGTATTATTGGTGTAGGGAGAGTAGCCTAAAGTTCCATGCCACCGTATGATCTCTTGAGAAAAGATGGGGCATAAAAACCCTAATTTTCATGTGTATCTAAATTTATTAAATTTAAATATTATTTCCTCTCAATAAGGAGTATATCAAAGTAATTAAAGCATAGAAATCCACATTGTCAATTTTTAGGATAAGATGTACACTTCAGTGCTTTTCTTATTATTATTTACTCACATTGTATTTTTAGTCTAAAAATTATGTGTGTTAACCAAAACATGTCTCAAACCAAAACACTTTCTATATACCATTTATTTTGAACAAAGAGGTATTACACTCATCAAATTCAAAACACTTTTAGCCTTATTCAAAAATCAATCATATCATTTATATTTATGTTTCCAAAACAACATCACTACATTGTTTATTTAAGTCTAGACTATTTACCACTTGTAAAATGTTAAGTCCTTTTAACCCAAATTCAAAATTTCACCTTTCTAAGTTCTAATCCAAAATTTTATTAGTTTACGCTAGAGTATTGCTTACAACTTGGGCTTGGGTGGTTCATTTTTTGTGCTTGGTTTGAGTAACTTGGGTGAAAATTTGTATTTGGTTTGAAGTTCGTTCATCTAGAAACTTTATTATTCTATTATTATTGTGGGCTTAGATTATGGCATTCACTCACACTCTAAGTTCCTATAAATTTGACTTTCTTTTCCATGGTGCATCATTGTGCTGCCCATTTGTTTTGTGTCTTATACTTAGGATTTATTATGCTAATTTGCATCTTAAGTTTGTTTACTCACATCTTAAGCTTCTTGATCCAAAAGGTATTATTATGAATTTATAATCATGATCTACCACATTTGTGATTAAATTTTTATTATATTGACATACTTATAACTTAGGTTCTCTTGTGATATCTTACACTCTAAGCTCTAAGGTTGTTTTACCCTCTTTTAATTATCAGTTTCAACCAACCAAGGTTATTAATTTTCACAACTTCTTTATTATAATTCTGTGGCATCATGCCACTCCATAATAATTATAGTCTCAATTTACCTTGTATTTGTTTTATTGAATAATCTAAAGACACCTTTTAATCATTTTAAAACTAAAATCCAAAAGATGTCATAAATGTAGAAAACCATCTTCAAACATGTAAAGGTATACTTGTAATGGGGTCTCTTACAACCCTAGTTACAAGAAAGAGAATTTTTATGATGGAGAATAGCACTCAATCATGTTTGATGATATCCACATAATGGTAGGATATGATCAGGGTTATTATGAACAATAACCTATAGAGGACAAATATGAATCTCTCCTTAGGTTAATCAAATTAAGAGCTAGATTATTGCCTTATTTCCCAATAGAAAAATTTCACACACTTGTTTAAGTAGAGGAGTAATAGGTAGAGTAACCTCTTACTCATATTAAAAATCTAATGTTACTTTCACCAACAAAGGTAAGGAACAAATTGTAGAATCTTCCTCAACAGATTAGGGTTTTTCTATGAAGATCTAACAAATTATTCAACAGTATGTAGATCAACTTGTCATAGATCTAATAGATTATTTAACTATGAATTTAATCAAAAATACCACTTTTAAGTAAAAAGAAAAAATTATAGACCAAACACGACATGACGTAGTTGATACTCCACCTACAATAGACATCAGGGCTTCTCTTAAATAAAAAACATTTATAGATGTGTTGCAACATGTTTCACTTGATACAGAGCATACTTTCTATAATCACCAGGAGAATATTACCCATTAAAAATAGTAAGAAACTAAATACTCATCATAGATTAGGGGTGTTTTATAAAACACTTTAGTGAGTTCATCTCAACTATAACTCCATTTGGTGAACTGACAACATATACCCCAAAATTAGAAGTCTTATAGCTCACAGTTATAGATTCCAAAGAATCAATATGAAACATCTAGCAATTTGCAATAGAATTAGTTGAACCAATAAAATCATACCTACTAAAATCCAAAAGTAAACCAAAACATAAATTCTATCCATAGGGTTCATATCCCTAACAAGACTATACCAGGGGTACATTCCACCCAACCAAAATTATATTCCATCAACAAATGCACCAAACATGCACTAGTGGAATTTGATGAAAGAAATAGTCTCAAGGCTTGAGACAGGAAATGTAATCAATAAGTATAACTTTTATGAGATATTCCCTTATTCATTTTACTTAATCATTCTCTAAGTTCCCTTTCCACCTCATTTCTAGGTAACCAAGTTTGACAAATATAAAGGTAAAGGTGACCCTCGATAACATATTCAATTATTTTTTATATTATGCCAAGAGGTAGCCTACAATAATGTTTATTTGCTTCACTTTTTTTCATGTAGTTTGGATGGACAACATCTATATTGGCTCCTTAAATTGCCTAAAAGATTGATGATAGATTAGAATTATCTATCATGGAAATTTGTTAACCATTTATATTATAATATTAAGCCTGTGTTAACCATGGTTAACTTATGAGAAGCTAGTCAAAGATATGGAGAAAGCTTCACAACATACCTATAGTGATGGAGAACATGAGTTGGTCACTTTCAACATAACTTATCAGATAGGTAGTTGGTTGATATTTTTGCATAGAATTTGCACCCCTAAGTATCTCACAATATAAGACTCGCTTATGCTAACATATTCGAGGAAATTATTGATAAGGGAGTGCATATTGAAACACCACTTATAACTAGAGGTATTGTGAAGATATATTCACAAGGTCAAAAATATACTCAAACTCAACCATCTATTCAAGCTACTATTATAGAAAAACTTAAGGTTTTTAATAAGAACAAGAACATGGTGGGAATTGGAGTGATAGAATTGAGGCATGTGAAATGGTGTAGGTTATAATAGATATAAATGTATAACCAACCCGACCAAATCCATCAACCACTTTGAAAAGAGATCCTCCATGAAGAACATTCAATAAATATAGAATGTTCAACAAATTGGGAAAACCTATTGAGGTAGTATTCTAGAAGCTAGTGGTAGCCAATTTGATTATATGACATCTACCAAAGCCATTTATAGAAGATCAAACTAAACCTAACTAGTATTAGGAATTTTAATTTTACAATTTCCATCATGTAATCAACCATGCCATTTATCTATGCATACAATTAAGATATCTTATTGAAGACCTGATTGAAAGAATGGAAATTAAAGTGAAACAAAGAACATAGATCGCAAACCAAGATGTGAGAATTTATAAATACCCCTTTTCCAAACATAATCAATAATAATAGAGGAATAATCAAAATCAAGGTTAAATCCAACATCAACAAGGACAATGCTAGAAATTGAATCAACATATTCATAATCAGGATCATAATACCAAAAATAACAACTTGGATTACAACAACCATGCATATGATTATAATAACACTATGGGACTTGTTTCTAAAAATCACATTTCCATCATTACAATCAAAACTTATGAACCATCCAACATTTCTTGAAGTGTTGTTCCCCTATTTTAGGGTTGACAACCTCTTCTTCAAGTAATACCACACTAGGTTCAAGTAATTCCATTGTACATCAGGTTCTCTAGGTTAATTTTCTTGGAACACTACCCCCTTTTTCTAATTTTAATGGCTCCTTGTTGACTTAAAATTATGCAATCACAACTAGACACTCATGAGTCACCTCCAAATTCATTTACCTTTTTCCAACATTGAGCCAAATTTAAACATTGAACTAGGCAAGGCCACACCCTCTCATCCTTCCATTGAGAAGCCATATAGTATTCAAGACCAACTAAGAAAAACTTTTACACAAATTTCTATTCTTGATCTCTTGTGTTCTTTAAAAGTCCACAGAACTATATTAAATGACTTCCTTCAATAGTCCACTATTCTAGAAGACATTAAACCTACACAATTTAAAACAATTTTAGGGCATATATCTCTGAGCTAGTAACTTACATTTGATCAATGAGATATGTCTTCCCTTGGTTTGATCCATAATAACCCCTTGTACATTGAAGTCATTATAGAACATCATAATATCAAGATGGTTTATAGATAATGTGATGCAGAAGTACATGGAAAAAGCCTCATAACCACCATTTCCTAGATATAAACATGTTTGATCTAATTCAAATGCTTTGGTTTGTTCCTTAGTTACAACCTTCAACCTATAATATTTGATCTTCTTAAGCTTGATAGCCTTCATAGGCATAAATCTATTCAAAAAGAACCATAGGAACCATTATAATATATCATTAGACCATGCATAAGTCTCTCATTCATCATATCCACTCATTTCATTCACTTATTTATCTCCTTATCAAGAACTCACTCACTTTACTCATACTAGTCAATATTTTCTTAGATTAACATACCAAATCTTGTCTTAGGTTTTATGAAGATAATATATTATCATGGATGACTTATCTTGGGTTCAAAATTTTTGACTTAGTCCCATTTAATCTCTCAATCACTCTCTAACATCTCCTTACACACCTCAACCTCATTAGTGAGTCCATCTCCTTGTAGTCTTTTTTTTTCACATTTTCCCCTTATTTATATAGTCTACAAGTCTCTTGGAAGCATAATGACTGAGAGGGGGGGGTGAATCTGTCTTCAAAAAATTTCAATCAATTACATGTACTCATCTATGAACTAAGAAAGTAACATAGTGAATCACATGAGCATGAAACATTATAACACATCACATATGTGTGAAAACCTCATGAAGAATAAAACCCACTAAAACAAATCTTGGATAAATTATCCTATAAGACAAAGTATAAAATTTATTTGAGCTGTAACCCAACATGGATCACCAACCCTAGATTTATCAAGCACCCACTTGACATTAACAAGCACTTAATTGGTTGCAGGATACAACCCCTATGACTAAGCACCAACTCAGTCAAAGGACACTTATATAAGAACCAAATTACAAGTAATATCCAAATCCCCCTTGACCAAGCACACACTAAACCAAGACTAATTATGTAAGTACCAACTTACAAGGAAGCTTCAACTTCCTCTTTGACCAAGCACCAACTCAACTAATCAACCTTATTTCTTCTACTTATATTTTTGTCTACTCTATCCACTATCATAGATCAAGAAAACATTTCCAATGCAACTCTAATAGCCTCTCAACTTATGATTATCACTTCTTAAACTCTAATCCACTTGATCTCTCTCAAAACTGCCTCTAGGCTTATTTTTTCATATAGCCCTCTTCAAAACTAAATAGGTCATGTATACTTGATCTTCAACTACAAAATACCTATATGATCATCATGAAATTATTATCTACTCTCTTATTAGGGTTTACAACATATTACCTAACCTCCTTAGGCTCATTTATTTATCAATACATTCACATCTTATGAGCTTATCCAAATAGGCCTAAAATTCCTTGTATATATACTCATCTCTTGTTCATATACCACTTGGTTGGCCACACACTATTAAACTCTTAGGTCAGGTATATAATAGATCTTAGGAAATCTCATAAACATGATTCAAATGAACTTTTTGTCCATTTTGGTTGGTGTATACATCCTAAATTGGTTAAAAAACCACACATATCATGTCTTTTCATAATACTTTCATAGGAGACTCCAACTAGAGAATATGAGTCTTATTCACATCTAGCCATGTCTTTTTGTCTAATTTTCCTTGGTCTTGTTTCATACCTTAGACACCTTTTTGACTTTTCTCAGTCATTCATAACCTTCCAGATTTAACCCTTACTAACCCAATTTACTCTTTCCATACTTATTCTATCCCCCCAAGTCCTAAACCCTCCAAATAATAGCACCCAAATAGGACTACATCGTTGAAACCTAAGGTGTCTAATTTTTGGTGCTATTGTCCAAGTGCAAATTTAATTTCAATGGTCAGTTTCTCCCACAAGATGAGTCTTACCCCTTTTGTTTGATTCATTCTTAAGTTTTCTAATGTTAGATAAATGTGAATAAAGCTCACAAATTTGAAATAAAGAGTCTCCTATATAAAGGACTTCATAAGGCATTTTATATCTATCACTTACTACTTTGACACATTAGACATAATAAAAATTAATCAATAGTATAGCTCAACATTTTGCATCACACATAGACTTGCATGTTTAAAGAGGGGCCTAGGAAAAATTCATTCTTGCATCTATCATGTGCGTTGATTATGCACATTTATTAAGGGATAACTACATCAGATTAGAGACCCTAACTTGAGGGTTAATGTAGGTAAAAATTAGAACAATAGGGGTTCTTGGTTGTGCGATCATTCTTCCCCTAGCCCATTATTTTCCCTTTTGATTTTGATGTATTCATTGTTTGCATGTGTGTAGATGGATATAGGTATCAAAGATTAAAATAGATCTACAGTGAGATTTGATGACTTTTATCCCTCAAAATTTGGTACATAGGCTCATATTGACCAGACAAACAAAACCCAAAAAGATTAGATCCTCAGGACAACACCAAGAAAGAATATAGTGCTAGACACTAGGGTGTCTTATTTCTAGTACTCCTATATAGTCAAAAAAAAGAAGCCTGATTTAGATTCCTAATAGTGTCTCAGTCCTACTCTTCCATTTCCAGCCTCAGAATCCTTTGTTTTATTATGAATTTAGATAAGTTAATTTTTATTTCTCTTGTATAATTATTAGTCAAAATCTATATTTTTCCCTGTCAAAGTAGATTTTTCCTATCATTTTAGACCCTTATTATTTAGGATCTAAACACTAGAGTCCCAAAAAATAATAAAACATTTGGTGAACTTGGCTTAATTTAAACAAATTCAAAACCCTAAGTACCCTTAAGGTTTTTCCTTCATATTTTGTGCAAAAATTACTTTACAAATTTTTTATTTTTGTATTAATTTTTATACAATTATTCCATTCAAACATTTTTTTAGAATTTAAATTATAGCCACAATTTAAAAAAAATTTAAAACCCTAGATTTCCAAAATAGATCCTCAAACCCTAAGTTTTCCTCCCTTACAAATTTTAGAAATTACTTTCAAATTTTTTGAAAATTGTTTAGTGTGCCAAAAATATTTTCAAAATTTCTAAATTACTAGTTATTTTTTTACAAAAATTCAATTTCAAAATTCTAATTTTTGTATCAATTTTTGTGCAATTATCTTGTTCAAATTAATTTTAAAATTTAAATTATATCCATAATTTCAAAAAAAAAAAAATCTAAAACCCTAGCTCAAAACCCTAGATTCCTAAACTAGGTCCTCCACCTTCAAACCATTCATCCTTGCAATTTTTAGAAATTTATTTCAAAAATTTAGAAAATTGTTTAGATAGTCACAAGTATTTTCAAAATTTCCATGTTAGTAGTTATTATTGAATTTATTTGCTTAATAATATTTCTTCATATTATTTTTGGTGAAAGAAATAAAATGGCCACTACGACACTTCTTCCCTCTCATCCCATACACAAATTTCTTAATTTTTTGCATAATTATGATATTGAGTGAACAAATTTACGAAATTTCACATTACCTAAAAATTTGGAAAATGATTTTATTTACAATGAAGATAATTACTATTGTTGTAATGAGGAATATTATCATGCATATAAAAGTGATAGTGAAGAAAAAGTAGATGCATCTTCTCCTCTCAATCCTATCTCTTTCATCCCTTCTTCTAAAAAATATACTTTTGATAAATGGGAAAAATACTTCTCACCTCATTCTCTTATGCACAATGCACAAAATGAACAAATTAGTCATGTACTTCCAAATGGACCTCTAATAGGTGATAATTTGCTTCCATGTGAACCTAATCTCTCTCTCTCTCTCTCTCTCTCTCTCTCTCTCTCTCTCTCTCTCTCTCTCTCTCTCTCTCTCTCTCTCTCTCTCTCTCTATTGCTATGTTCAAAATACAACAATATAAATGCAATAGAATCAAATTACCAATGCATAGTTCAAACGATGCATTTCATGATCTCAACTCTACTTTATCCAAAGAATGTTCAAATGATAACTCTCTTACTCTTACTTCTAATATTGAAAATGAATAAAATGCATAAACTCCATCCATGGATAGCATAGATACACATGATATTCTAAATTCTAATGATAACTTATTGCATATTAGAAAGGAATTACATTATTCTCTTACACCTCTCCCTAGCAATGATGGAAGTGATAATGAGTATGATAGTGAACATGCAAATGAATATGATAATAAAAGTGAATATGAAAATTATACTTCAAATTCTACTATTTCAAATGAATAAAATTCAGATTGTGATAATGCATGGAATAATGATGACTATTATGCATATAGCAAAGAAGAAAATGCATCTCATGCTTCTACCTTTTCTCTCACTCCCATCAAATCTAATGCATGTCAAAATGTTTCTCTTACTTTTATTCATGATTATATTTCAAATAATACACATGTTAACTCTAATAACACATCCTCTACTAAATTAGCGCTATTCAGTAAAACACAAAGATATCAATGAGTCCCCCAAGCCACCCTTCACTACAATAGAACCTAGTTCTCACTCTTCACCTAAAGATAGTGGTAGCCCACATCCCTCTAGTAAGGTCCAAGTTATCATTACTCCCAAGGTTCAAGTGAGCACACCCCCTCTTTATGATCCAATTGTAAAATGTATCATTCCCATGGTTAAAATTAACAATCAAACTCAATGATTAAATGAACCACTTCAAGACACTAATGTACCATCTTAGGAGATCATCTCTTTGATGCATGTAGTTGGGGAATTAAAAAACCAAATATATCTCCAAACCTTGGAAAACAAGCTTACAAGTCTTGGATGAATGCCAATGATCTACATGTTAACCTTGTTTCAAAAACATTCATAAAATCTTCATTGCCTAAGCATCTCCAGATACCATCATTACCTCACTTTGATGGAATTGGAAATCCATTTGTATACCTTTAGGCCTTTCAAAGGGCTTTGTCATATCATGAAAGCCCATTGATTGTACTCAAGTTATTCCAATAGACATTAGTGGGGGAAGCACATAATTGATTCTTTCATCTAATCCCCATTGGTTCATTACACACATATGATGACTTAGAGGAGGCATTTATCAGATATTACATCATAAATATAGGTCCTTATGTTACATATGAGAAACTTGCCACACTACATTAGAATTATTTAGAGCTAGTTAGTGAGTATATCTTAGATTCAAGGCTCACATGTTAAAATTAATATACAAACCAATAGATCTAGAGATTCAACATATCTTTATTAATGGAATTTTCCAACCTCTAGTCGAGCATATACTATATCAAATAGAGTCTTCTCTTAGACACTTGTTTTATACAATTTTATCTTTGGAAAAGAAATTAGGATTGATTAGGATAGATTCAGTTGATCAGATTACTCTAAATTTCATAGAAACATCTTTAGATACAACTCGTATCACTCAGAATCCACCATGTCCTAGAGAAGATAGGAGACCACAACCAGAAAAGTAACCAATCAAAAACAAAGACCTAGTTTCCAGAGCACAACCTATAGTTTGAACTATATAGAACAACAACAAAGCACCATTAAAGTTTGATTTAGAGTGGGATAGCCCATCTACCATATTATCAACACTACTATATATGAAATTAATCACATTACCTTCTACTCATCAATGATATCCACATCTCTTACATAGACAAACACATCAACCTTTTTGTAACTATCATCATATATGTGGACATAGATATAATGACTATTTTAGACTCAGAGATTATATTACTAGATGTATTGATAATGGTATCATAGAATTCACATAGGGGGCATATAGATCTCCTCCATTAAGGAACCCTAGACCTCATTCCTCCATGATTGAGTCATCCTAGGACATTCCTTTATAGTAATCATCGATCACTCATCATGAGTGCAATGCAAGTTTTAGGACATAATCTTATAGGAGATCTCCTATTCTACCACCTTAGAAGGTTTGGAAACTAGTACAATAAGAACAACCTACATATTGTGTTGTAGTTTAAGGAATACATAGTGCAATTCCATATACATATCTAAGAAAGTCATAGGCACCACAACAGAGTCCTAATCATGAGAGATAATCACTACAACCAAGTTTTTAGGTTCCTATCTCACATAGTAACCCACTATGATTAAGATTAAATGAACCTTCATCAAATGTTATAGTTCTATCTCAATCTATTGCTCAGTCATATGCATCACTGTAGAGGCCATAGGATGTTATTTCATGTAGCAATCCACTATGATTATGAATCAATGAATTTGCTCCATATCACATAGTTTTAGTTACACATCCAGTAAGGTTGTATTTTATAGAGTCTCCACGTAAAACTATAGTTAGTGCACAATAGGTAGTATTAGATATACCATATGTTCCTACATAACATGGGCAGTATGGGTATTTTTTCAATTGGCCATCAGGGTTTAGATAGTGATAAAATACACATATACCTCTACTTAGCGGGGCAATGATGGAGCCAAAGGTCTAGCTAACCTTTATATTCTTGAGCCACTCTTGGGGAAGTAATATGCACATGATGCTATCTTACATCCACATATTAATAAATAACATTCCTAATTACCTCTAACTATCCATATCCCAAAACCTACCTATCAAAGTCTAGATCTTACCAACTCAACTGATCTAAACCCTTTACCAATATCAAATTAACTCAACTTTTCTAAACAAGTTACCAATCTCAAAATCTAGACCTTACTTATATCCTACTTCTAAACCAATTCACTTTACCAAATTAATTTTACCAATTAAAAAAACCAAAAAAATTATCATTTACATATGATTACAAATCAAACATCAACATCAAATCAACTATTTCAAATCAAAATATTGCAATACCAATATATTCCAAAATCCATAACATGAATATGAGTAAATCCAAACTCAAACTAGTATATATATATATATATATATATATATATATGTAACCATGTTTTCAAATACATATACACTATATCAAATATAATCAATCATGAATGGATGTCATGCCCTCACTCTCAATCTCACTTTCTACTTCAGTATTAGTCCTATAATCCAGTATTGCACTCATTGTCCCCATACCTCCTTGATCTCTTAAATGCCTCTTATGCTGACTATCTCACTCCAAAAATTGACCATGCTCCTCACACAAGTCTACATATCACCACTAAAGATCCATATAATCATCCACAATATTCATGATCACCATGCCAAAATTAGGCAGAGGCATCCTATGCCTATCTAACTCTACTCTGAGCTCATCTCTCTCTCCTACTACCCTAACATATGCATCTATAGCTATAGTATCCCTATCAAGCAAATGAGCATAAATTCTAGTTATAACTGTTAGTCACTCTATCAAATCCTCCTCTATTGCATCATCAATAAAATTTTGTGTGAGTTCTTGAGGTGTCAACTCAAAACTCATCATCTCCCCTCCCCACCCTAACAGGGACCTCATCCTGTACACCTCCCACTCCACCTACATGCATAAAAATTACAACACTAAATTAGATATATACTTTCAAATCAAACTAAAGCATAAATGTAGGCACAATTCAAATGTAATCATGCCTTACCTCCCATCATTTGGATTGGCTCAAGATCCTCATACACCAGAACATCCACCCAATCAATAGGATACAATGGATTCCACCAATACTTAGCCCACCATGTAATGTATGCCTCAATACATCTTTCATCATATACATCAATAATATCTATAACTGCATCTCATGCATCCAAATGTAATGGTGCCAACTTAGCCTTAGTGGGTCTGCCATGAGCTCCTACTCTCGTTGGTGCATGTGCACTCCTCAACCATACCCATGCTATAGGAAGAATATCTTATCAAACTCCAAACTACCTAGTCATGTGCTCATACTGAAAGCACTCATACACTCCAACCCAATGGTCATGTATCTAGAAACTAACCTTTATATATCTCAACTGCACTCCATCTTCTTCTCACCTAGGGTATCTTGTATAAGGCCTCCATATGATATCATGGGCCTCTAGTCTATCCAAGACTTATCTATAGTGATCTATCCCATGAAACCTTATAACCAATGAACTCATCCACCACTCCCCCTATGGCTATGGAGGTGCCCAACTCTCCCTCAACAATCGAATCAGTCACACAATTGCTATGTGCTCATAAGCCCAACAATGCAATAGAGTAACTGCACCCACACCACCACTAAATGAATCTTACATAAATATATATAAATATCTATATAAATGGGAAAGAATAGTCCTACCCCATGAGAACATAGTACCATACATCTCAACACTATGAACCACCTTATGCATCCTATAACAATAGAAACTTCACTATCATCCACTATAATGAATGAAGCTAACAACATGGCTAACCACTTCTATAGGCAAAAAACACTCAATTACACAATAAATCATAGTAATAAATCACTATCACTACCTCTCTGATGTGCACCTAAAGGCACACCAAAAAAATACAAGGATGCTTGATCAATGGCATCAACAAACATATCATCTTGTAATGTCACCCGTTGCCCACTAATTGACAAATGTAGAATATGATACACATCCTCCAAGGTCATAGTGATCTCCCCTATAAGAATCTAGAATGTACAAGTGTTTGAATTCCACCTCTCACTTAAGGTTGTGATCAAATACCTATCCCACTACATAGTGTCTAGGTCAAATACATAACCCAATCTTGCTCTATCTATCACAGCTCTCTCATCAATCAATAAGGGCAACATCCTCAACATCTCCAACACCTGGCCTCTATAGAACTTTCTCATCCACACCTCACCTTAAAAACATCATAAAATATCATATATATCAATCAATCATGACAATAAAAATAGATAAGCCACACAACAACATGAAATAACTTAGAAACTAAAAAAAACTATCCTTAGTGGACAACAACATTGTAGAGGACACTAGTGCTAGACAATAGCACTAGAAATTGGATAATAACACTACATCCTAGATAGGAGTGCTACCTATATTAGAGGAGTGTTGGAACTATATAAACATTTCCTAGAGCACTTAAATAACCTAAAGATGCCAAATAAAAGACTTTAAATAGGCAAAAACTAGGTACTTTCTTTACTCATTAGGGTAATATTTCTATCGACCTATATCTGGGCTACCAAATACTCAAAATGGGTCACAAAATATGCTCATCTCTTAGGCATTTTATCACTCTAGAGCTCCAATATCTCAAACTAGTCAATGCACAAGTGAACCCAAAGTCAGTCAAAATTACTATATCAACCAACTTTTTTATTCAAAAGTAAAACACCATTTTGCCCATAACTAGAACCTCGTAGCTCTATTTTACAAACCATTTTGTTTAATAAAATTATGACAATGATACCTTTGACATAATGCATGACTTTATATATCACTATGTCATATATAACATACACACATCCCTATACCTCTTTTTTACCCTAACATACAAATTGATACTTACCAACCAAAAAATCATTCAATCAACTTTTCAATCCATTCAGTCTACTACCACCTCATTTTCCTACCACAACACAAATGTTTCTAATATTTACTATACCCACACACAAGCTTTGGTCCTAACCAATTAATAACACATTTCAATCCTATTAATTCAACTCTCACCAATCAAACAAAAGATTTTTGATCTATTCGCTACATGCCAACCTTATAACTATTCATATGCCACTAGTCATCACTTTTGGCTCAACCTCCTCTATCATAGATCTCATCCATATCCCCAAAAGGGGGGAATCATTCCTACTATCTCTATAAATTACCTAGTATGCATATCCATTCTTATAGATAAATACACCTTGGTTCTCACACCTCCAACAAGCAGATTATCAGACTCAATATAGATTGGTCAAGATTATACAATGATTTAGACTATAATGGGAAACTCAACATGATTTTCACACCTATAGAATCTAGATTATCAACATTACTTAGTACAAATTGGTCAAGATTATACAATGATTTAGACTATAATGTTTCACTTAGCATGGTTTTTACACCTAAATCTAGATTATTAGTATTAATCAGTATAGATTGGTCAATATTATATAGTGGTTTAGACTATATGAGTCACTTAGCATCACTCATCTTAGATTGGTTAATATTATACATTAATTCAATTTATGTGGGTCACTCAACATCACTCAAACATCCAGAGGGATATACCATTAGTTTACAGATACATACACTATTTAGATATAGTGGTTTAGATTATATGGACTCATAGTGACTTTGATACAGAATCAGAATTAGATACTAGATTTGAGGGCATGTACGTTACTACACATATCATACATACAACTTCATACAACATGACATAGTTATAGGACTAGTTAGTAGATTATAGGCATAGTGCAAAGCACAATTTTTTTATCTCCAATTTTGCACATGGGACATGGGACATGGCATAATAGGTCATGAAACATGTGGTTATATAGATTTTGAGACTATATATATACATCACTCATATAGCATATTTGGGGGCATGAAATAGATGCTTGTGTTCTTCATCATCTAGGACTATACAGATTAGAATGGCAAGACATGCCATTTTAATCTCACATAATTACCAAAGTTTTTAAATTACACCTAGGCATACCTAGGTTGTCACCATGTTGGACCGTATAATCATCTATAATGGCTGGTCCATAACATTACTCAGACCTAGGATTTTGTGCAAGATAGAGGGCATACATGAGTTTTGGACCTCTAAGCACTTCTCATTTCTAGTTTAGATTATTTAGAGTGGGGTCATAATAGATATTACATTTCATAACATATATATTATATACACACATTCCAAATTACATGAGTTTATGTGGGATAAAGGGTATACATTAGTTTTGGGCCTTCGAGAATTTCTCATTTCTCATTCATATTCAGTATAGGGGTATCCATTTCAAAGATTCCTTCTTTCTCTAAGCACTATTTAGATTCAGTATAGGGGGCATCTATTTCAAGGATTCCTTCTTTCTCCAGGCACTATTCAATTCACTATCCACTTCCCTAGCCAAGAAGTTGGATCTTTTTTTTGTAAACTTATCTCCACATAGGTAAGTTCAGGTATGCATCTTCTTTCTATCTTTTACTCTAGTACTTCATTTCATTACATCACTAGATCAAAAGGGGGGCAAATGTATAAACCCTAAACTGGTCAAGCAACCACACATATCATGTATTTTCACTATCCTTTCATAGGAGACTCTCATTAGAGAATATGAGTCTTATTCACATCTAGCCATGTCTTTTTGTCTGATTTGCCATAGTCTTATTTCATACCCTAGACACCTTTTTGAATTTTTCCAATAATTTTTAACCTTCTACACTTAACCCTTACTAACCCAAGTTACTCTTTCCATGCTTATTCCATCCCCCTAGGTCTTAAACCCTCCAAAAAAAAGATTCCTAAATAGCCCTACAACACTGAAACCTACGGTGTCCAATTTTTGACGCTATTGTCCAAGTGCAAATTTGATTCCAATAGTCAGTTTCTCCCATAATATGATTCTTTAACCTTTTATTTTCTTAGTTCCTAAGTTTTCTAATGTCGACTAAATGTGAATAAAGATCCCAAATTTGGAACAAATATTATCCTATATAAAGGACTTCACAAGGCATTTTATATCTAGCACTTACTACTTTGGCACATTAGACATAATAAAAATTAGTCAATAGTATAGCTCAACATTTTGCATCACACATAGAATTTCATGTTTGATCAAGGAGGGGCCTAGGCAAAATTCATTCTTGCATCTATCATGTGTGTTGATTATGCATGTTTCCTAAGGGATAACTACATCAGATATAAGACCCTAGATTGAGGGTTAATGTAGGTAATAATCAAAACAGTAGGGGTTCTTGATTGTGCAATCATTCTTCCCTAAACCCATTTTTTTCCTTTTTTGTTTTGATGTATTCATTATTTTCATGTGTGTAGATGGATACAGATATCAAATATTAAAATGGACCTACAGTGAGTTATGGTGACTTCTAGCCCTCAAAATTTGGTATATAGGCTCATATTGACTAGGAAAATAAAACCTAGAAAGCTTAGATCCTTAGGACAATAGTGCTAGGAAGGAATATAACACCAGAAACCAAAGTGTCATATTGCCAATACTCCTATCCAATCAGAAAATAGAAGCTAGATTCAGATTCCTGACAGTGTCTTAGTCTTGCTCTTCCATTTCTAGCCTCAAAATACTCTATTTTAATATGAATCTAGATAAGTTAATTTCTATTTCTATTATCTAATTATTAGTTAAAATCTCTATTTTTCCTTGTCAAAGTAGATTTTTCCTATCATTATAGACCCTTATTATTTAGGATCTAAACACTAGATTCCCAAAAAATAATAAAATAGTTTGTCATAACTCAATTAAGCCTCATTTCACTTTTAGGTCTCATGGAGACCTAATTACATTAGGTTTATCTTCTTAGCATCAAATATTGATCCTCTTGGTCCTAGATATATTTATCCAAAAATTGAAAACCATTAAATAAATTATCATAATACCTCTAATTACCTCATCCATTCTTAGTTAGACCTATATATTTCATTTATACCATGAAACCTCTTTGAGCACAAACTGTCCTATTAGGCCTATGTACCTCAAAAGTCTCTCTTGAAAAATGATACTTAAAACACACTTAAACCAATCAAATATGATTAAAAAAAAGTATATATACATAATATACATGACCTTAGGGTCATTAAAAAATGAATTAGACACTTCCACTCAAGATATAATGGCTCAAGAACATCTCTACAACTCACTCACTTATAATTGTCAGTTTACCTCAAAGCCCAGTCATGGTCACTTAGACCTCCAAAATATGTGTAGGAACTTTACATGACTCCTGATGCATACATATGGTTCTTATAATCCTTAGGACATCTTCAAATGTAAAACTTATGTGGTCTAATGACAAATATTGGTCTTGCAAACTAATTTATTAATCTCATGTTTTAGAGTCTTATATGAACCATGCTAGTCATTTTTTGAGTAACATTTTCACCCCACACATGACCTCCAAAGATTATTAAAAGAATGAACATGTATTAAAATTACTTAAAAATATCTCCATGCACTTTTTTTCATCATTTTATTGTGAAAACACACTCAAATTCATCTTCTCATCTTTGCCTAGGTTTTTCACTGTTCACACATTAGATCTATCTGTGATTGGCTAACTTGGATGACCAGTTTATAATATTTAAAGGGTGGAAACTATACATAAACCTTAATTGGAATGAATTTTGAGTCTATATCTCCTTTTTTCATCCATTTTATTTCCTTGACCAATGCAAATTTTGATTGCTATAATAAATTCTTCACAAACAAGCTTGTATCTATGTATTTTCTCTCTCATCTAACTAACTACCACCAATTGGAGGTACCTGGGAGAGTTGAATACATGATATAATAGTTTTTATAGGAATTTTTGACCAATCTAGGCTGTTTTAAACAAGATCTTCCATGTTGGGTCCTTATTAGGGTTTTAGGGAGGTTTTGATGTTAATGATTATTCATAAAGGACTGCCCCTTAAATCCAAAAGCAATGCTTGGAGATATTAGCTAGGACCCTTACCCATATCTCCTTCACATATAAAGTTTCCATGTTTAGGTTACACATGCCAAAAAACACCTAAAAGTCCTTCTCAGGTTTGCATGTCTTCATTTTGTGCACTTAAGAGACCTCAAAAACACTTTTCATGCCATTTATTATAAACCATAACCTCATAATTCATGATAAATTATGAATTAACTTGACTTACCTATTTCCATGTTCTCCTTCAAAATTAACCTTTCAATAATTATGATCCTCATACCTCATTATGCTAGGTAGGGTCTAGGAATGGTTTAGGTGTAGACTTGGTCTGAAGGTCTTATCTTTAAAGACTCACTTTGAGACACTTTTGAGTGCATCCAGACCTCATTATCATGCTCACCAACCTTAAAAATCTCTCACTTACCTTAGTTAACTTACCTCATAATTCCACCATATCATACCTTCACCATGTCATGACTAGGCTCAAGCTTTCAATGCACTTGACACCTTGATCTATTCTTTCTATGTCATGACCTCAACAAAACATCAACTGAGTAGACATAAAATATCACACCACACTCATATCACTGCACCAACCTCTTTCTAATGATAATAATCTTCCAAAACCTCATACAAACCTAAAACCACATGACCAAGCTTCATATGACTAGACATCTCTATTCCATGCACCTAAACACCTTTGACACCTTGACTTTACCTTAATGCAACCATAAGATAATAGTTGCCTTAAAATTATCTCTTGCCTTCAAATGCATCCTGTCACGTGGCTCACTCTTAAACTCTTCATGTCATGACTATACCACACTATGCACATACATTCTTCTACACATACCTCTTCACATCATGACATCAATGACTTATACATACCTCTTCATACACTATGCTTCCTATGCAAACATTAGTTATTTTCAAACATCTTCCATGACATGTACCATCCATGCTCACATCACTCATGATAATTCTCATCAATGCAATACTCTTATGTACCTTGACATATCACATACTACCATTTGTCCTTAGTCACCTTTGACATCAACTTTTATAGTACAATCTTGACATGATACATCTTTGACATTAATGACCACTATGCCTTTGCATGATGCACACTTTTGACATCAATGATAAAAACATGCCAAAAAATTCTTCTCTGACATCTAATCCAATATTTCACCACCCTCTATCTATTTATAGGTCTCGATAAAGTTTCATCCCTTTGCACTTTGTTTAGACAATCTTTCCTTTGTTAACACTTTCTTAATTAGGCCTTTTTAGCCCTAAAACACACCCACACTACTAATTACATACTATACATAATTTTTACCCACTCAAAAACTCTTGAATCCTTCTCTACACATAAAAACATGCATTGATACAAGTTTTTAATATTTTCCTACAATTAGAATAGAATATATAGGGTTTTTACTTTCCAAACTCTAGTTTGGTGACTGTAAGGGCCAAGTGGCTACAAAATTCAATTTATTTTATTTTTAGGTAATTTAAAAATTAAAATAAATACATTTCCTAGGTATTTTTTAACAAGATACAACTATTAAAATAGGTTATAAACATCACTCAATCACTTTCAAGCGTATAGACAACAAAACACATAATTCTACTCACTTTTATATGATTGTGTAAGGGTTTAAGGGGTTTGTTGACACTTAAAATGGTTTCTTACATCCATATGGATATTAACAAGACTTGTTCTACTTATATACATATCAATACTTCATCAACACAAAATCCATTCTTTTCCTCAAATGTTTACCTTGATTCATTACATATAGACTGTGTGAGAACAAGGGTTCTTGACTGTGTAATAGGGTTTATTATTTATGGTGGAATGTGTATTGATTTTTAACATTAAAATTGATTTTAGACCACTAAAATTATCATTAATATATATATATATATATTTTATATATATATATATATATATTTTATATATATATATATATATATATATATATACACTTGATAAAATACCTCTCAAATATCACTAAGATATTTTTGATAGTTCAAGAAACAACCAGACACACCATATTGTTTGACTATCACAGACATAAACTGTGTTTCATGGACATAGATGTCCTTTTCACTGAGTTTCCCCACTTTGAAATGTTTTTTTACATCACCATAATGTATATATTATCTCAATACATTGAATAAATAATACCATGATAATATTTGTCTCACCAACCTAGAGAAGTTACTTAAATCATTCTTTTCTTGATTGTAACTTATAGTCTACCACATAAACCTACAAGTACACAAACAAGGGTCTATATATAGACTTAATGGCTTGTAAAATATAATAAATAATCTATAATATTAAATATTCTTATAATAGAATAGTAAACACACAAAAACAACTTCTCTTTATTCATTTTAATCGTTCTTGATTACAAAAACATAGTCCATGAAAGGACTCAACCACCTTCTTAAGAAGTATACAATATCCTATTCATTATCCCATTTATCTCCTTATTATATATCTCTCTCCTTAATCCTAATCTCTCATTCCTCCTACTCTCAACTATGCTACAACTACCTACAATTTTTTTCCCATCCAACCTCTATGTTGGCTTGGGTGGTTACCACAACAAGACCTTTCACCACTTTTTCTCATGACTTGTATTTTAACATAGTTACCCACATAAGACTTTATTAAGAAAATTTATCATATTAAATACATATTTAACACTTCATTAGACTCTTATGACCCATAGGACCTTACTCATTAATTTAAAACTCTTGACAATTCTTGAAACACCACCTACCACCTTCACTAGGTCCTTTAACATTTCAAATATTCAAATGGTCAATTATGGTAGGGAAACTCTAGGTTAATATAAATCTAATTATTTATGAATAAAAATGACTTATAAAGACAAAAATGGAACCTAAAGTATCCTTCACATACATTTTCATCCAAAATTGATCAACTATGACTCCTAACTAGGACACATCACTTCAATAAATGCAAATAGTGTTGTGCTTACTAGATGCTCCTATATCATTCTACCCAAGAGGGAGAAAATTAAGTGATAACTTATTTTCCTTGCCTTCAAATCCAATCTTTAAGGATATTACAATCTCACCTTAATACTTCTCTTCCTTTCTTTCTCCGTTTTCTTCATGAGACTCTTGTATTTATTCTTTTTCGCCTTATCTATCTTTTTTTTCAATGCATCCTCTAAATCTATGAGGTGTAACATCTGATGAAAATTTGTGTTTTCTACATGTTCTAACTTATCCAATTCAATTTTTTCTTCATCATCCTCTACTTCAAACAAATGGCTCTTACTATTCTTGATTACTCTTTTTCTATGGCTGCCTTCTTCATGGATCTCACTTGTTGTTTGCTTCTTTGGGTGTCTTAGCTTCTTATCACTATTGGTTATTTCTTATAATTTCTTAATATGAATTTAAATAAATTTCAATTGTTAAATAATGTTCTATTTTTCCACCTCTTCTTTACACTTCTCCATCTAATGATTTGTCTTCACACAACCTTGCTCACCTTGCAAGAATAACCTCTCAATTAGTTCATCTTCAACAGGATACAATATTGTTTGGTGCCTTCTTATCTTTCCATCATCATGAAATCCAACTAATAAATTTTATGAAACTTCACCCAATGAATATATTACCTCATTTACCTGATCACACTTCAATTGCTTGCTTTCTAGTTTGTTTGTTTGTGGCTTTGCTTACACAATTCCTTGTGGTTACTTATGTTGCTCCATTCTTGATTATTATTTGAGCTCATCCAGATTTTTTTCTCATTTTACTTCACCTAATTCAGCCCTTTTTATGTACTAAAAATATTTTTTATAACCTTCAATTCCTCCTACAACATGAGAGCATTTATCTCTCCACAATATTCATCAAATTTTGGAACATATTGTTCTTCATCTTCTTGGGAATCTTGATCCTTGAATTGTCCTTCAACTCCCTCATTCATGAGAGTCAAACCAATCTCATTATACTACATATCAAGTTTTTTAAACACTCTATAAGGTGCTTCATCTTCCTCTTCACTTTTCACAAGCCCATCCATCAATGTTATTGTTCCTATATACAAAATATCTTCACTATTTGAAATGTCTTCATATGTATTATCATAAAGAACATTATAAAGCGAGATTTGAGAATAATTAACCTTTTCATACTTGTCATATTTCTTACATGGATGAAACATCATATATTTATGTTTGACTATCTTCACCATGTCTTCTATTTACTCCTTAGGCTTGCAATCTTATCTTATCTTCATGATTTTTTGGAATGTACCTTCAAGACTATCTTTTTTCACTCTTTCCTTGTTTTTCATGACCCATTTTATACCTTTTACTCTTTTAGACTGATATTGATTGCTTATCTGACCTGCTTCATGCTTCTTGGTTTGATAACTTGTCATGTCATCTTGATGCAATCTACGCTTTATTCTTTGCCTCCATGTTTGCTCTTGTTTTTCACCTATATTATTGCCTTTCATAACTTATTACTTGAGGTTTATCTCCTCTATCTCACCACTTGCTTGCTTTATCCACTTAGGCTAAACATATCCAATCCCTTGTACCATCTTTAAGGGATGTACCTTGTTTTTTAATTGGCCAATATGCATATTAGATTATTTCATAACACATGTGAAATCAAAATCAACACTTAAGCATCCATTTAACTCTATACATGACTATTTCGAGTTCATTTCTTCATTCACATCTTCATATTTTGCCTTAATATCTCCATGGTTTGCTATCTCGTCTTCCTAGTTAGCTTCCTCTTTCACTTCTACTATAATGCTTGTCAAAGCATCATAAAATTCCTCTTCCACCTCATGTTGAGCATACTGAGACTCTTAAATATTCACCATATGGACTTATTTAATTTTTCCTTTCCTTTTGTCATCTTTCACTTTGTTGGGTGATGTACTAGACCCATCCTTCACAAGATTTAAGGCCTTATGTTTGGCATTTATCAAAATTATCTTCATACCTACATACACACACTCAAAATTTACATTATAATATAAAACAAGATAACACATAATCTCCATGAATGTCTCTTGCATAGAAATTATCATATTCTTATTGTCTTCTCTCTCAAATGCTTCTATTGAAATTTATCTCTACTTGTTCTCCTCAATGAGAACTCTCTTCTCAAGTTATCTATGTTGTTGCTCTCTTAGCAACTCCTCAACCTTCATGGATATATGGGTTTCACTCTCTTTCTTCTTCTCTTTCCTCAATACACTCATCTTGTGCCTTATTTTTATCATAAGTATTTGTAATGGCAATTTCACCCTCTTTCTCATATGAAAGCCAAGCCATTGGCTTCCTTGATCCTTCATGAGATTCACCATGAGCTCTATCTTCTTCAAAATCTTACCCAATTCTCTTCTCCTATCTTTTACTTCTTATTCTACATCCATCTTTTATCTTTTAATTCACTTTTTAAGCCTTGTTTAGACCTTGCTCTTAGCGAGATTACCAATCTTACCTCTTAGACCACTCTTGTGTCTTCTTCTCTTCCTTTTATCATTTGTTTTAGATTTATATTATCTCTCTTAACTCTCTCTTGGAGTCTTTCCCTTCTTAATCTCTCAATATTAAATTCTCCCTTCACTTCTAACTTCTCTAGTCCTCTTGCTTGACTAGTTTCAAATCCTACTCATTGGACTTAGGGGATTTAGTTCCTCTCATCACCAACATACTATTAATATATAATAACCTCAATAGGTCATACCTATACCAACCTAGGTCTAATACTAAATGATGTAAATTTACATGGAAAAATCCTCATAAAAACCATTTCTTAGCTCTAAACTTGCTTGATCTCATTCAAATACTTTGGTTTATTCCTCAGTTGCAATCTTCAACCTAGAGTCTTTTATCTTCATAAGCTTGATAGCCTTCATAAGCATAAATATGTTCAAAAGGAACCATAAAAACCATTATAATATGTAATTATACCATGTATTAGTCTCTCACTCATCATATTCACTCATTCATCTCCTTATCAAGAACTCACTCACTTTTCTCACACTAGTCAATATTTTCTTAACTTAACATACCAAATCTTGTCTTAGGTTTCATGAAGATAATATCCTATAATGGATGAATTATCTTGGATTCAACACATTTGAATCAGTCCCCTTTAATAGCTCTATCACTCTCTAACATCTTCTTATACACCTCAACCTCATTAGTGAGTCCATCTCCTTGTATCCTTCCTTCACATTTTCCCCTTGTTTGAATAGTCTGTAAGTCTTCTCCATTTCACCACCCTCTATCTAATTATAGGTCTCCACAAATTTTAATCCATTAAGTATTTATTTAGAAAACCTTTCCTTTGTTAGCACCTTCCCAATTAGGCCTTTTTATCCTTATAACTCACCCACATTACTAGTTTCGTACTGTACAGACCTAGGACTCACTAAAAAACTCTTGAATCCTTCTCTACACATCAAAACATGTAGGAATAAAAATTTATAAATATTTTCCTATGGTTAGAATAGAAGATATAGGGTTTTTAATTTCCAAACTCTAGTTTGGTGACTACAAGGGCCAAGAGGTTACAAAAATTTAATTTCTTTTATTTTAAGTCATTTCCAACTAAACCAAGACCTTTCCTAGGTTTGTTTTAAAAATATACAACTATTAAAATATGTTATAAATCTCATTCAATCCCTTTCCGGCTTATATAAAGTAAAACTCAGAATTCAACACACTTGTATATGACTATGTAAGGGTTTAAGGGGTCTATTGACACTTCATATGGTTTCCTACCTCTATGTGGCTATTACCAAGACTGCTCCTACTTCTATAAATATCAAGACTTCATGAACTCAAAATCCATTCATTTACTCAAATGTTTACCTTCATTCTTTATGGTGGACTATGTATTTAGGTTTACCCTTAAAATTTATTTCAGACCATCCAAATTATCATTAAAATAGAGATACACTTGTTACAAACAATCTAAAATAACACTAAGATCTTTTTGATATAAAGAGTTTAATAAATAACAAGACACACCTTCTTATTTGAATGTCATAGACATAAATAGGGTTTCATGGATAGAGATGTCCTTTTCACTAAGTTTATCCACTTTGAAATGTTTTTATCCATCACCAGAAGGTTTATATGATCCCAATACATTAAATAAATAATACCATGATAATATTTATCTCACAAACTTAGAGAAGTTACTCAACTCCTTTTCTTGACTATAACCTATAATAGACCACACAAACCTGCAAGTACACACATAAGGGTTTTATATAGCTCAATGGATTATATAATGTAATCAATGATCTATAATAGTTAATATGATTATAGTATAATAGTAAACACATAGAAATAACTTCTCTTTATTCATTTTAATCATTCTTGATTACAAAAAAATGGTCCATGAAAGGACTCAACCGCCTTCTTGAGAGGTATACAATATTCTCATAATTTATCCCTTACTATCCTTCTCAAATCTCTCTCTCTTTCTTCCTAATCTCTCCTACACTATAAATACCTAAAAATTCTTTCCTATCCAACTTATACATTGGTTTGGGTGTTACCATAATAAGACCTTTCACGACCTTTTCTCATGACTTGTATTTTCATGTAGTTACCCACATAAGACTTTATTAAGGCAATTTATCATCTTAAATACCTATTTGACACTTCATTAAACTCTTATGATCCATAGGACCTTTATAATTCATTTTATACTCTTGAAAATTATTAAAACACCACCTAACACCTTTACTAGGTCCTTTAACATTTTAAATATTTAAATGGTCACTTTTGGTGGGAAAACTCTAGGTTCATATAAATATCACTCCTAATGTCTCAAAATGACTTCTAAAGATACAAATGGACCCTATAGGATCCTTCACACACATTTTCATCCAAAATTGATCAACTATGACTCTTAACTAAGGCACATCACTTCAACAAATGCAAATAATATTGTGCCTACTAGATGCTCCTATATCACAATGGTTTAGGGTTGAACATAGTGTCACTTAATTTGATACAATGGTTGGGATATAACACCAAGGACGTATAGATGAAAATAATCATGATCAAAGTCTATGATAACACTGAAAGAGAGTCTTCTGAGATTATTTATTTGCCAATCATTATTGGGTATGTATCTCATGATACCTTGTGTCATGTCATGGACATTGAATTTCCATATAATATAATTCTTTGTCATCCTTGGATCCATAAAGTATGAGATATCTTGTCTACCTTGCACTAATTTGTCATATTACCCCATGCTAGAATTAAGGTCACCATTTAGGTTGATTTACATCCCTACCAATATTGTAAACATCTAGAGGCTAAATGCCATAATTATAACTATTGCCCTAGATCTAAATTTGTAGCCAAAAATTAAAAAACAATAGTTTCTAAACTACCCAATTCTAATTAAATGATTCCTAGTGAGCTTGCTTCCACTTCAACCATTGTATTTCTTGTAGCATTTACAAACCAAATAACTATTGAGGACATAGGAATATACATGTACCATTTGAAATATGCCTTTCATATTACAAAATTTCTGAAATCTCCTAAGTCTTATGACAAACCTAACTTTTTAAAAAGCTCTTTCAAGCCCAACATGATTTGGTAAAAGAAGAAAACATAAAAACCACTAGTGGTATTTATACCAGCAGCTTCACCAAATCAAGATCATGAAGCCTTTACTGAAGGAGATTTTTATACACTAACGACCTCACCAGTTATTTTAAAAATCCTCTGTACCCTATCTCTAATCACATTATGGATAGTTTAGATTATACAAGAAAAGGCCTAGGGCCATGAGAGTAAGGCACTCTAGAATCATTATCAAATGGTAAACCTATTATTAGTCAAGGTCTTGGATTTATACCTTCTAGGAGTGACCTCATAAATTTTTATAGTGATTCTTCTTTATTGATTGATGAAGAAACTATTGTTAGAAACACAATGTCCCATTATAGTGATTATGATATGATCCCTAACACTGATCTATTTAATTCCAATTTTATTATGACTATCATAACCCATTATCCACTTAATCTTTGCCATCCTAACCTTATACCCCTCAATGTATTTTAGAAGGAAGAGTCTATTTCCAAGTATATGGGCCTTAGAGATGGATTACTAATTGGTGATCATAAATAAGGCTTCGACTTCTCCTTGGACTCTACTATCTACTTTGGAAAGCAAGAAAAATTTATTGGTCATACAAAAGATAAAACATCAAAATCTTCAGGTGAAAACCTCTTTGAGGTGATCATTAGTCAGGGAAAAAGTATAGAAAAATACAAGCCCTTGAATGAAAACCTATTTTAGGTGCTCTTAGATAGGTAAGTTTTCTTAACTCTATAGGAATCATAGTGTCCACTAAGTCCAAGATATACATCTAGTGCTAGTATCACATATGAATAACATAAATTCTTTGAGCATCTTGCTCTTGAATTTCTTGAGATATTTGCTAATTAGCCATTAACTAAATTGGTAGACTCAGATTCCTCCCACTATCCTAAGCTTTGGGGCTCACAACCAAATTTGAAGTAAAAGAAAAGGATTAATATCAAACACTACCCACTATTTTATAAGATGGTTCTACACTCCTTATAAAAAAATACCACTGAATTGAACTTGGGAACTTATGAAGATCCCAAAATTATTTATCTAGGAGCATCCCTCATCAATGAAGAGCATGATTATCTTGTCAGTATTTTGAGGGATTTTATTGATATCTTCACATGGGATTATTTAGACATACTAGGCCTAGACCCTAACTTGGTCATGTATTGCCTTGAAGTACATCCATATGCCAAACTAGTCAAGTATAAACTACAAAAGATACTCCCATATTTTTCTATTTTAATGAAAATGGAACTAGAATAACTATTAGGAGTTGGATTCATCAGACCATTGGACTATTCTAAATTGATACCAAATATAGTCCTAGTGAGAAAAAAACCACAAGTCATTCACTTGTGTACAAATTTTTGAGATATCAACAAAGCATGTCCTAAAGATGATTTACCTCTATCTAACATTGACATGATTATTGACTCAACTATTGGGTATGTTGTCCCTCATGGATGGCTTATCAAGATACAACTAGATTAAGATATATCTAGAGGACCATCACAAAACTATGTTCACCACACCATGGGGAACATTATTTTACTAATTCATGCCTTTTATCTTGAGTAATGTTGGTGCCACCTATCAACATGCCATGACTATCATCCTCCATGACATGATGCAAGATCTAGTTGAGGACTATTTTAATGATATTCTAATAAAATCAAGAACATGTGTTAGACATCCTAAATTTTTATGGAGAATCTTTGAGAAAATTTGTGAGTACAAGGTTCATTTAAATCCTAAAAAATGCATCTTTAACATAACTTTAGAAAAAATACTAGGATTAATTATATCACAAAGAGGGATTTAAGTGGATCTTTTTAAGGTCAAGGCTATCATGGAAATGCCTTCACCTTCTAATTTAAAATAACTCTATAGTTTCAGGGTAAGATCCTAACTATTCATAGGTTTATTTCACAACTGGTAGATAAGTGTCATCCTTTTATGCACCTCTTGAATAAGGGGATCTATTTTCAATGGGATGTTGAATGTCAACAAGAATTTGTAAAATAGAAGGAATATTTGGCCAATCCACTAGTTTTGAGACCACCAACACCTAAAAAACCATGACTTCTTTACATATCAGCCATAGAAAATGCACTAGAGGCACTCCTAGCCTAACATGATGAACAAAGAAATGAACATATAGTTTATTATATGATCATAACACTTATATTATATGAGTATAATATACACCTATTAAGAAGGCTTAATTGGTAATGGTGTTTGCTTCTCAAAAGTTACAACACTACATGTTTAACAACAAAACTATTATTATCACTAAAGTGGACCCTCTCAAATATTTATTATACAAAGTGACTCTTATAGGCCACATGGATAAATGGGTCATGCTATTGAGTTAATTTGATGTTGAGTACCAAAACCAAAAAGCTATAAAAGGGTAATTTATTGAAGACCAACTTGTTTAAACACCTATTATAGATACTCAACCATTCACATTTGATTTTATATATGATTCTATCATGGTGATAAAAGAAGTGAATTGTGAGCCTAAATGATGGAAATTATACTTTGATGGCTCCTTTACATCCTATGGACTTGGTGATGGCATTTTACTAGTTACACGTCAAGGGGACCTCATCCTTAAGGCCTTTCAAATTAGCTTCAATTTCACCAACAATATGGTTGGGTATGAAGCTCTTATTATAGGACTTCATCTTGAAATACAATGGGATATAAAATGTTTAATGGTTTATGGAGATTCTAAATTGATAATTAATCAAACCACAAACCAAATCAGACTTGAGATGAAAATCTTGTACCCCACAAAAAAATTGTGGATAATCTCAAGTTACACTTCTTGTCCGTACAATTTGAGAAGGTGACCCAAGCCAATAACAGATCCATTGATGAAATGACAACAATTGGGTCTATCGTAAAAGTTTCTAGTAGTGATAATGTGTATCAATTGCTTATTGAAAATATTTTATAGCCTGCCCAAATATTGTTACATTTAGAGAGGGTATGTACAATTTCTAGTTTCAATCTCCCACTTAAACTGCCTTAGTACCAAGACATTTATAATTAATTCCATAACCAAGTTTTCCCCCTTGAAATTTCACATAATTGCTAGAAAATATTCTTTCATCACCTAGCCCATTATATCTCCTCAAAAATATACTTTATTATAAGGGCTATGATGGAATGCTTCTTCATTGTTTATCTTTGGGAGAATCAATATTAGTGCTTAAAGTGGTCCATGCAAGAATGTGTGGTTCCCACACTATTGGTGTAGTTTTATCCAAGAAACTCCTTAAAATAGGGTACTATTAGCCCAAGATGGAAATAGATGCTTGTAATTATATTAGGAATTGTGTTTCTTACCAATAGTATGGTAATTTGATACATGCACCTTCCTTACCACTACAACTGATCACTACACCATGGCCATTTTATACATGGGGTCTTGATCTCATAAATAAAATAAACCCAACCTATTTTGATGGCCACAAATAAATTCTCAATTTTACCTATTATTTTACTAAGTGGATTGAGACCATTCCTCTCACTATGTCATTAGGAAATAGATTACCAAGTTTATGAATTACCATATCATCTATCAATATGGTATCCCATCATGTATTATATCTGGTAATGATGGCTCATTTTTGAATAAAGATATAAAATCTCTTTATACCATGTTAAAAATTAAACACAAGAAGTCCATATCATATAAACCATAAGGAAATGGTCAAGCTGAGGTGTCTAACAAAACCATTAATGTAATCATAAAGAAGATTGTGAATGATGTTGGCCATAATTATCACTTTCAAATTTTTATTTCCCTTTGGGCCTATTGCACTAGTCATCACACCCCTATAGGAGCCACTCCATATTCCCTAGTGTTTGGTATAGAATCTCTTATCCTAGTCAAGGTCAAGTCACCTTCATTGTGGGTATCTTTGGAAAAAAATATTGATGATGAGGATTATTGAGTTTATAGGTTATAAGAGTTAGAACTTACAGATGGAAAGCATTTAGATACCATGAAAAACTTGAGATCATATAAGAACAAATTATATTGTACCTATAATAGGCACATTCTCACTTAGGAGTTTGAAGTTGGTGACTTGGTCTTAAAGGATAACCAAAAGAACACTAATGTTGAACATAAGAAGAAGGGTAAGTTTCAACCCAATTGGTTGGGCCCATACATGGTTATAGAAAATTATGGATTGGAGGAATATAGAATGGATACACTAGTAGGTGAAGAGTTCTTGAAACCCTTGAATATTGTACACCTCAAGTGGCTCTACGCTTGATAGCCTTTTTTAAACCATTATTTACAAGAGCCCTTACTTGGGGGCAACTTGTGCTAAAGTTTCATGTCATTCCATTATATTTATAACCTAAACCATTATAACCTGTACTATTACACCCTTGCACCATTCCATTCTAGACTATTTTAACTCTAGACCATTATAACCCTATACAATTTCATTTTGGATTGTAACTTGGATCATTTTTATTCCATAAAACCAGTTCTACTTTCATCTAGATCATTATAACCTTGACCATTACACCCAATACCAATTATGATCTTGATTTTGATTTATAGGCATTCTAGACACATTCAATTCCCATTCTACAAGGTAGTTTAGCTAGATCAGTATTCATAACTTCCTTTGCAGACAAGTGTACAAAGGTATCTTAGCACATGATTTTTGCCTTCTGGATGGTTCCTTGGGATTTCTCCACTACTGCATCTTGTTCTTTTTTTTATACTTATTGGTAGTCATCATTTAATTAATAGGATCACATGAGATCTTATATTCAGTTTTAATTGTTATTATACCTCCTACCCATGGACATGCATCTCCTCAAATCAGTAGTTCCCCATACATTTGTTCATATCTTGTTCCAACCAATTTAACTATTATTTGAAATCTTACCTATGGAAGTGCATTTGCTAAGTTAATTGGTTCCTATGCATTTTTTATATTATATTTCCATTATTTATCCCAAAAACATGAAAAAAAACATTATATATTGATACAAGAAAAGACCAAAAGTATTTCATTGTACCTTTGTATATTCTGATCTTGAATGCTCTTATTGTTTTATGAGAAACCTAAACCACACTCTTGCCATTTTTGTGAGATGGACCATTTGGTATCCCATGTTTCTCAATAAATTTGAGGTGATTATAAAATTATAAAAACATTGGTAAAAGATCTATAAAATAGTAAACATCATAAAATCATGAAAATTGGCTTAGAATTTCCATAAGAAATATAAAGTTGTCAAAATTTTTAGGATGGGCCATCTTGTTTGTTCAGTTTATTTCTAGACCACCTTGGTCTTGTTTCTCCCATTTTTGGGAGAAATTCATCATCCTAAGGTCCATATGGACTATGTAGGCAACACTTGGATACATGGGGTATCTTGGGTTAACTCAACTACACTTTTCTTTTCTTTTTGACCTCTTCTTTGCCTTAAGATTCTAGGGCTCCTCAATATTTCAAAAGTACCCACTTATCTTTTAGTTTCCCAGTCCTTATTTGATTTTTATTATGCTTTCACCATTTTACAAGTCACCATTATGTTCATTATTCATTTGAACAAGATCCATCATTGCACCCTTAGATTTTTAATTATGTTTTCACCATTTTGTGAGCTATTTACACTCTCTCTATTTTGTGAGCTCTTTCTCAACCTTAGATGTAGTAGACAATTTGAATTCTCAATTTAGTTCATTTGTGCCTAATCATATCTTGTCATTTAGTGTGGTTTCACCTAAACCATACTCTCTTTTCTTATGCACTTGCCATTTTGTGAGATTATCCCCATATTCCTCTACAACATAGTCATGTTTTATTATCATCAATTTTCTTCTATTCCTTATCCAGGGAGAACTACATTTGACCTAAATTTCATGTTGGACCTTATGTTCATGGAAGTAAGTAGGTAGTTTCCACTTGCTTAGTGCATATGGAGTCAGATTGGCCACCCCTTCCTTTTCTTCTATTCTTCCCATTTTGTTTTTTTGTTTCATTATTTCCTATAGCCTAGGGGCAATTTTTGTTTCATCTTGATTGTCTCATTGTTTTCGAATAACTTGGGGGAAACTTTGTGTCCATTATTCTTGTGTTGTCATATTGGTGTCATCATCACTTAACTTAGGGGTCACCCTATTGTAAAGCATAATGCCTCTATTACACATGCATGAATAATTTATTTTCTATCTACACTAACATTGTAATTAACCATTATTTGTGTTTGTTTATTTTTGTGTGTTTAGAATAGTTTACTTATGACACTCTTTTTTGCTTTGGATTGTTTAGTTTGTTTTGATTATTTTGTTCACTATCTCTTCATTTATTTTTATTGGTATTTTGTTGTGCTTTGTAATCTCTTCATTTATTTTTATTGTTGTTTTGTTTTGTTTTTATTATTGTTTTGTTGTGTTGTTATTTTATTTATTATTATTTTGTTTTTTATTTCTTGGTGTTTTGTTTTAATTCGTTTCTTTTTATTGTTGTTTTGTTGTGACTTTCTTATTGTCTTTTATTTTCTTATTTTGTCTTGTTTATTATGTTTTTTTGTTTGTTTTTACTATCGTGTTTGAATGCATTTTGTAAACATTTTATGTCTGGTCTTACTTGGTGCTTGACTTGTTTAAATTTGTATTTGAATTATTATTATTATTATTATTATTATTATTATTATTATTATTATTATTATTATTATTTGTTTATTTTTTAAATACACTTTGTTAACACGTGGGTCTTGATTATTCATATCTTGATTCTAGGTTGTTTAATAACTTATTCTTATTTTATTTTATTTATTTGTTTGTGTTTTCATACATTTTTATTCCTACTCAAATATCGATAACTTATATCCTGATTTCACATGGGTTACATTTTTTTACTTTACCTAATTTTTTTTCTTTATTTTTTGTTCAAATGTAAATAGTTGTAACTTTGGTTTTGGTATTTTTATCAGTATCTTAAGTTATAAGTATTCACATTTGAACTAGTCAATTGCAAATGAAATACAATGTTATTATAAGTTATTCATACTTATGATGCATAATTTAATTTTTATAAATTAAACACCAAGTGATATAAAGTCCAAAAGTTAATGTGGTGGTGAAGAACATATTTAAACACATTATCAGACAAGATACCCTAGGCCAAACATTGGAAACAAACATGAATATCTATGTAGGATGTGTATCTCTTGGCATACACACTAAGTCATACTAATTATTTATATAATTAATTTAGGATATGCGTATCCTAAATTATCCTATAGCATCTAGTCAAGCATCAAATAGAGCCATAAATACATCAACATACATATGTTAACTTAGGACATGCATCTCCTACAACTAGCATATATCATCATATCATAATAAGAGCAACATAAATGTAAACATCATGTGATATAAAATAATATTAAGAGTCTATGTACAAGTATCAATGAGCCAAAAAATGAATGTCATATATATCTAAAAATAATGTTTTATGCATAATGAGAATATCTATACATCTCATAATACAATATATAACTATAAAATTAGCTATGATCATGGTCATCCTTTGGTAGACTCTTCTAGAAGTTCTAACCCATCCTTGAAGATGGTGATAATGGTATACATGGTGGTGGACGCCCCATGACTATCCACTGTGATGATGGTTATGCCACTGAATGCTCTAAATCAGTAGTATGTCTAGACCTAGTAGTCTGACTAGTACACTAAGATCTTATATAGTCTCTATAATAAGGATCTCTCCTCTCCATATGGAAAACCACCTCATATAAACTCCACCAATAATATATCTCCTCCTAAGCACATAATAAATTATTCTTCACATGAAAGGCATCATCCTTGGTCATAATCACATCAGCAAAAGATTTAGCTGACCTAAATCATTATCTATGCTAACACATCAAGCCTTATCCCACTCCTCTGTGAGTCTCTCCACATAGGATACCAATGTCTCCATATCCACCTAAGATCTATCTCACTTTCTAAATGCTCTCAGAAGCTCTGCATCATGAGTAGCTAACTAAGCCTAAACCCTTGCCAACTATGCCACATGTCCCCTTAGAGAAACAATCTCTACATATTTGTCTTTAATAAAAATTTATATCCTAGTGGTCTGCCCCTATTCCATCACCAAATATGTATATAAACTATCCAAGTCACACTATAGGTATACTATATTTAATAGGCATGCACTAATCTCATTGTATAACCTACCAATTAGTGCTCAGTCTTTTATAAACCTACTTATATTAGAAGGCACTACTTCTCTTGAACCTATGCTTGTCTCTATCCTAAAATACCTAGCCTCTCTTACAACCATCCTATGGTGCTCATCACCACCTGGTGCATTTCCTATCTCAATGTCCTATCCATCTAAATCAATCATCTTGATGTCATATAAAGTATCTTGTTATCCCTAGTCATGAACTACCTGTAAAGCAAAGGTATGTAAAATAGATAACTACACTAGCACTTGAACTTGTCCTTACATAGGGGCATGACGCTTGAATCTCCACTGCCTAACTCATCTATGTCATAGAATTGGTGAATGTGGTCTAGTCAATTTAATTGGCCTACCATCAACCCATAATGCTACATAGACATCTATAATGCCTGCCTCCACAATCCCACCTACATAATCCCATAGCACATGTACAACTTAGCCATAGTCTAAAATTTCCTGATCTCAAGGCACTGGTGGTCCCCACTCCCTAATCTCCCTAGTCAAATGTGTAAACTAATAGGGCCCCTCTAGGATATCCTACTAAAATCCAAACTATCATTGGAATCGATCTAGCCTATATTGCTTTATTAAAAATTCACGGAAACCTATAATGTAGTACAATGTGATCAATAACCAATCACAAATAGATCCTTAATTCAAAACCATTGGGTAGATATATAAGGTCGCTATAAAAAATACTTGTCAACCATCTCATCTATTGCTCATCTATAATAAGGTAAGTCTTTTAGATGGCATCATATACCTAAAACTATCAAATACCATCTAAATGATAATGGATATTTTGGCCCCCGATGATACCTTGGCTCCACAGGTTACTTAATGACAATATGCTACTAGGCCCAAATATAAAGTAATGTGTTGTGCCCAATGCTACGTTCTCTAAAATAGGCTATCATGTGTAAATATCTATATAGTTTCACTAATATAATCAAACCCCATGCAAATCATGTCAAGTGGTCAAAAATATCCTGAACCACTTCAATCAATCCAAGTGGGAATAACCATCCACTCTTATCAGGTAGTAGAAGGCTGGTAACAAGAGCCATCAAGATCACTACCTCTAGAGGGTCTTTCCCCTGTGTTGGAACCACTACTAAATCCCTCACTACTATTATTCTTGATACAACATCTAGAGGTCAATATAGGTCCTCTAATACATCTATATTAATACTCCCATAAATGACTTCTAGGTCAACCACTCCAATCAAGTCCTCCAAGATATCCCATCAGCCTACAAACATCTAAGTAATCTTGTGGCCTTGCATCAACACTCATAATATAAAATAAACATCATCTAATGTAACCATGGTTTCCCTAGTTAATAAATGAGATGTAGAGGTCTCTAAGTTATACCTCTTGACAAGTGCTAAAAAATATGCCCTATTTATGCAAATTACTAGCAGTCATACCAGGTGATATAGTTCCACTACCTCTAACATACCTATGAGCTCATCTATCTAGATCCCTTATCATTATAAAACTCAAGAGCATCACTCCCATAATGTGATTACCCTGACTCACTCTTGAAAGTCCAAATAAGGAACTAGATCAATCACTTTTCTTTTAATTATTTAAATCTACCTACATTCTTCTAATTTTTAGCATAGGCTAATCTCTTATGGGCCCCATTCTCTATTCTTCTATCTTTATTTCACTCCTTATGGTGACCTTACCATTTTCTCAACAATCCCACCATTTGGTAGGATGTTACCACTAATCCATAGGTCAATCTCTCTATTCAGTAGATTAAACTTGTCATTTACCCTCACTAATTCACAAATTCATCATTACATAGGGAAATATCACCATTCAGTAGGGTGATATTACTGCTTTTGACATTTTTGCTATTTAACTCGATGTTTTCTACCTAAATCAGTGAGTTCCTCGATTAGTTGGTGATCTCACCAATTTGACTCATAATCTTGACAAAGCATTTGTGACATCACCAATCTCAATGACTAATTCACCATTATTAAGGGTGATCTTGTTGATTACAAATTTGGGCAATCGATGAGATCTTCAAACTACCTACTTATAGCTAGCAATTAATGCCATAAATTCAAAATTAATTACCAAAAAAAGGGTTCTTAGTGATTATCCACTCCCTAGTGGTCTTTAGTACTATTGAATATGCTCACCAAGGTATTAGTGGTAAGGGATATTAGCCATTTTTTCTAGCTCTCTCATGCATAAATCTAAAAAATCTAGAATGTTATAGCTAGGGGTGAAAATGACTAATTTTTACCCCTAAGGGGTCAAAATATAGTAAATGTTTCAAAAATTTCACCCCTCGGGCATATAGGTGCCTTATATATCTTCCTTGGGCTATCTATTTAGCTTTGTTTATCCCTTTTTCCTCCTATTTTCTTCTAATTGCTCCATTTTTTAGCCTCCTTTGCTAAAATTAACATGATTATTATTTATTTTAATTGAGGGCCAACTGTTAAAAATTTTAATTTTTTTGTCCACTCATTGGGAGGGCATCATGGGCTATCAAAACATTGTTTGGGTCATTTTCATAGCCCAATTTATCTTTGACTCATGCAAAATTTAGCGAAAATCAAGAACAAATTTATTTCTTTTAATTATAGTGACCTTTTTATTCTTTGAAAAGACATTGCTTTGACCAAATTTATTGCCATGCCTTCTCAAATAGGGGTAAAATGTATACATCCAATTCCTATCACCATTTTTCTAAAATTACAAATCAAAACAATATTTCTCAAAAACACACAATCTGGATCAAAATCACCAAAATGATTAAAATCATTCACACACATCACATGTAGGTGTTGATTCTTGCCTATTGATCCCTTATTAGGTCAAGGCATTTTATATAATATTTATATTTTCTTAATTCACTTTGAGTCAAATTGTGACCATGCGAAATGACATCCTAGACCACTAAAATCTTCTAATTTGGCCACACACATCACATGCATGTGTCAATTTGCATCTATAATACCCTAATTAGGGTATTACCCTATATGAAACTAACGCCTTCTTCTAATTATGACTTAGTAAAATGACATTTATAACCATTCACCTCATAAATTTAGTGATCTAGGTGTATCTCATTATGATGCTCCTTTAGAAACATAGACATGTACTATCTCACATACCTATGATGATAACTATATTGTGTCCCAATCTCAATCACGAGACTTAGATGCTCAACACTATCAACAAAATTTCTACATGATTTCAACTAAGATGTTCATGTTATTTCCATGGATATTAAGTTAGAACCTAAATGTCATGTACCTCCAATTAATTCTCCACTTATTGTTACTTCTTGGGTTGTTGAACAAATATTACCTCTTACAAATTTGGAACTATTTATACCTTATAACTCACCAGTCACTCTAAAAATTCCCCTCCCTAACAGTGCTTCTAAATACATTCTTATTATCCATCCAATTGAATCTAATAAACTTTCATCCATAATTCCGCCTACACCCAAGATTACCCTTGATGCCAAAGCAATAAATGTACACTAGATATGTTATGAATATGATCACCATGGTAGAAAAATCATTGATCTTGAAATATATGTGGAATACTATGGACATTTACCCATGCTACCTAGCAATGAAGACATACTTGAGTCACTCCATGCTATAGAACCTCAACTTCCTCATCAACATCACAAACTTAGGAATTTCAAATGAAAGGATCCTCATTTTAATAACTTCATTGCTAGTGTAGATACTAAAACCAATCCCATTTCTTCTATTCCCAATGATCCATATCATTTTCAAGATAAAATGCTATGATCATTGAAGAGACCACAAGAATAAAGTATGGTAAACCCTTATTTATTTGACCCATAACAGTCTCTAGATAACTCACATCAACCGAGAGTGATAAATTTATCCTATTTTTTGATAAATATCATGATACATTCACTTGGTCATATAAGTACATGCTAGGTATTGACTCTAGAATAGTTGTGCACAACATAATCACATACCTAGACACAAAACCCATTTGGTAAAAATAATGAAAATTTCCACTCGAAGTTTCCACCCTATTTCATAAAGAAATTATCAAACTCTTAGATGACAAGTTTATTAAACCTATGGACTATTCCAAATGGGTGTGAAACATTCTTATTTGTAAAAATGTCACCATGGTTATTCTTATATGTATCTACTTCTATAATCTTAACCTTGCATGTCTTAAATATAATTTTCCATTACCTTCAATAGATGCCATCATATATTTCATTGTTGGATACAAAATTTTATCACCCATGGATGGTTTTTTGGGCTACAATCAAATTCACATAGCCCTCAAAGACCAATAAAAAATAACATTCACTATGGAATGGGGCTCCTATTTCTATGTTAAAATGCCTTCATCCTTAAAAACACTAGATCTACCTATCAACATATTATGATTGACATTTTTCATAATCTTATATAAAAAATTGTGAAAACCTATGCTGATGACCTCATTGCCAAATCAAAAAGCTACATAACCCATCTCTCTAATCTAGTCATCATCTTTGATCGATTAATCAAGTATAAATGTAGAATCAACCCCTACAATTGCATCTTCAGCATTAAATTTGGTAAACTATTAAGATTCTTAGTCTCTTTTCATGGTATTGATGTTAATCCCATTAAAATCAACATTATAGTCAACATTCCCATTCCTCACTCCATTCCAAACATTTTTACTTGCCTTGGAAAGATTATGGAAATCTAATGATTTATCCTTGAAATGGTATATGACATTTAATTTATTAACTCACTTATTGAAAAAGGTAATGCTCTAGAATGGACTCATCCCTATCAAAAGGCATTTGATAACATGAAAGAATCATTACTCCATCCACCTGCCCTTCATCCACCTTCTCAAGACCATCCATTGATTTTTTACACCTCTTATACTCATGTCTAATTTGGTGAAATTATTTCCAAACAAGTTGATACATAATAAGAATATGTTATTTATTATATTAGTTGAGGTCTCATTGATTATGAGAAATGTTATAATAAAGTAGAACATGATGCCTTGTTATCTAGTTTGTATCTAAAAAACTTAGTCACTATATGATTTATCAAACCACCTATGTCATTATCCATTGTGATCCACTTTGTTTGTTTTTATCCAAGGAATTTATACATGGAGATAGAATTGGAAAGTGGATGGTTCTTTTAATCAAATTTGACCTTTGAACTTAAAACAAAAATCTATCAAAGGGCAAGTCATTGTCGAGAAACTTACAGTGGCACCCATACCCACTATAAACCACTTTAAATATAATCTCCTCGATGATAACATTATCTATGTTGAATGTCTTAATCAAGCTCTCTCTCTCTCTCTCAAATATTATTTCCATAATTTCACTACTGATTAAGAGATAAATAATCAAGAAGATACCTATATTATTATTGATACTACTAAATCCAAGTTAGATATTAAATAACTTCCTAAAGTCACCATCAATTTGCATGAAGACACTTGGATCCTACACGTTGATGGATCCAAATGCCTCTAAAGAGTTGGGGAAGATTGTATTCTTACTAACTCTCATGGTAAAATCATCCCTCTAGCATTCTGGGTAACCTTTGATGTCACCAATAACATGGTAGAATATGAAGCTTTAATCTTAGGTATGAAAGTGACACTTGACTTAGATATCTCATATCTACATGCTTTGGGTGACTCCTAACTTATATATTGCCAGGTTAATGGTGATTACCAATGTAAGAGTGAAAATATTATTTTTTATCATCAAATAGATACAACACTCACCAAAGAGTTTGCCTCTTTTACCATTGAGCCAATTCCAAGAGATTAGAGCTCTATCATTGATTCTCTTGTTTCTTCAACATCCCTGTTTCATCTTCATCAAGTACTCAATGATTCCAAATTTCTTATTTATAAAATAAGATAGTCACCATCTTCTATCCAACTAAAAGATTCACTTATGTATCACATTGAAGCTATCACTATTCGACAAAGCCCATGGTATTAAAACATCATATAATTTCTTAAACATCAAACCTACCCTCTAGACATGGATTCTTGTGAAAAGACTATAATTCATAAATAAGGTTTTAAATATGTCTTTCAATATAATACCCTTTATTATTGTAATGTAGAAGGTACCCTAATCCACTGTGTAATGAGATAAGACATCCTTTCTCTCCTTGAAAAAGTAAATGGGGTAATTTCTAGTGGTCACTATAGTAGACATGCTATAAAATGCAAATTCTTACGTATGGGATAATTTTTGCATACTTTAGAAAAGGATGCTATCAATTTTGATAAAAAGTGTAGTCCTTGCCAACTTCATGATGATATAATCCATTCACCACTAGATGAGTTCCAAATTTCGGAGTCTGCTTGACCATTTTCCATGTGGGGATTAAATCTCATCATAAAATAACCTTGGTCACATTATGGGCATGTTTTTATCATTATTTATATTGAATATTTTACCAAATGTGTAGAATCCATGCCTCTTGTTAATGTCACAAGAACCAAATCATTTGTCACTTTGGAATTGCACATACTATCATTTTTGATAGTGGAAAAAATTTCAAGAACAAGGACATGAAATAGATATGTACTAAATTTAAAATATCCCACAAATTTTCCACACCTTACCATCCACAATGCAATGGCCAAGATGAGGCCACTAACAAAATTGTTAATAAAATTCTGCAAAAGACCATCCAATAAACCTGTACTAATTGGAATCTTCACTTATATCCCACACTCTGGGCCTATCATATTAACTTACATACTGCCATTTGGGAAACACCATTATCGCTATTCTATAGTTCTAATTTTTTCTTACCATTATATGTTAAACTTCCCTATTTACATATATCTCTTCATGGTATCATTCCTGATGAAGAATTACGTCAAGCTTGCTATTCATACCCAAACACCATCTAGCTGCTCCTTAACATAATCACCAATACAAAGCTTGCATTACCATATAACATAGTAAAAAGGTTAAAGTTCACACTTTTAATGTTGGTGATCTAGTCCTTAAATTAGACTATATCCATGATAAAGAAGTCAAATATGCCCAAAAATGCTGGAGACCTTATTTAGCGAAAGACACTCTTGGTCCTAGCACCTATCACCTCCAAACTAATGAAGTTCATGTTTTTAAAGAACCCACTAATGCACAATTTTTGAAGAAATGCTTTGCTTAAATATTCCTCTTCTAGTCATACTTATATATATATATATATATATATATATATATATATATATATATATATATATATATTACTACTAACACTTCTTAAATGATTTATATATGGATCTCACCCTCTAAATCAATTTATTTTTACAAAAACCTTAGTTCCTTCCCATGTTCATTTGGTTTCTTTCTCTCATGAGTTGCATTCTAATACCTTGGATAGGATCCAAGTTTCCTCATGACTTCCTTTTGATTTCAAACATATATTTTTCATATAAAGTTTGTTATTTTCCAATGCTTTTTACATCAATTTGGGTTTTCATTTTATGAGTTACAATGTAAGATTGTCGATAGGATGAGGATATCCTCAAAAATACCATTTTTCACCTACTTTGTTTAGCTACTTAGGTTTCTCTTTTGTAAGTTGAAGTGTAATACCATGGATAGGACCAGGCCCTCTTCATGAATACCATTTTTTACCTTTGTTTCACCCACTTAGGTTTCTCTTTCATGACTTGTAGTGTAAGACCATAGATAGGGCTAGGTTCTCTTCATAAAATCACCATTTTATTTCAAAACATCTTTGTTAAACTAATTCTTCCTTTCCTTGAATGTTAAGAAATGGTTACAAGTTTGTGATCCTATATTCTCAACTGTGGTTTTTATTTCTTTTATATATTAAACTTGCACAACAAACTATGTTAGCATGTTTCCCTACACTTACATTCATTCTTAGGATAAGGAATTATACTTACCTATCATTGTATCACTTTTCAATTTATCACTTTTTTCTTCAATTTGAAGTAATTCAAATTATTTCATGTTCATCCCTCTTGATTTCCTTTCCTTTCATTCCACTTTGGATAAAACAAGGTTGAAGTGAAGGTAAAACTTTTATTTAACATGAATAAACAAGATTCTCAGACACCATGTTCTCTAATTTATCTTTATAAGAAACCAAGTCCAAAATTTTTAAATGATAGTCATTTTTAGCACCCATTTTTGGTTCTCCTAACTATATGGAGGAAGAATACAAAAAACCATCAAAATTTAAAAGCTAAATAATTTAAAAGAAAAGACAATGATCAAAAGTAAATTTAAGAATAAAAAATTCAATATCACACCAAAATACATGAATTATAACACATCTCTTATCTCTAATCGAAGCTCAAACTCCATAGTTTGCCTCATATTAAAGCTAAGGTCCATTGAGATGTGGTAGGATAGTATAATGAGATAGGAGAATTCAAATAAAAATATATAGTGCTACCTACTTTCTCATGCAAGTACCCAATCTTCATAGTATACCAACAACTTTTTAAGAGGTCCTGAGGAGTGGGCATCACATTATGGGAAGGTAGGTCAATTTTTATTTTCATAAATATATCCTTCTTGAGAATATATTCGTACCTCATTTGATAGCCCAATATTTGTGTGGTTACGAAAAGTTTTTCAGAGTCCTTAATGTAAAACATACTCTTATTTTGACAACCCTAATCTAAGCGTCCTAACTTTAATAAAGAGTTTCTCTACCTTGATTTTTACTTGATTTCCCCCACAACCAATTTCATTCCCCCCTTGATATGTAAGTTTGATTCTAAATTTGTTTCCCCAGTTATATATTTCCTCTTCTTCATATCTTAAAAACATGTGAGCACTACTTCATTTCAATTTTATTTATCCTTAGAACAAAATAATATGATTGAGTGATTATGGATTACCTTATTTATACCATTGATTTCCATTTATAAAATTTCCTTAGTTTATTTGAAAATATTTTACCATCCCCATTTTTTTGGACAATGGTGTCCGTTTCTAGATTTTTCATTATCATTCTTTTTTTCAGATAACTGCATTTGTTTCTATATTTTTGTTGTATTTTCATATTTTTTTAGATAACTACACCCATTTATATTTTTTAGTAATTTTTCCATTATTAAGTTAGTTTGGATTGTTACTACTCTCTCACCAATGTTGTTTTCCCCTTTTAAGTACTTTTTCCATTATCGAGTGAGTAAGAAGTATTACTGCTTACTCATCAATGTTGTTTTACCATTGCTTGTCCATATTTGTTTAAATAAGGATTGTTACTTATTTCACATTGGTATTTGATTACCATTTTTACTTGTATCCTTAATTTGACTTGGTTTATTTACTTTTCTTACTTAAGATATACTTGTTTGAGTTTTTCATTCATTTAGTAGCCTTAGATTTTTGGTTACCCAATTTACTCTAAAATTTTGGCTTTATCATTTGGTCCTAACTTAGCATTTATAACCCTAGCTTATCAAATTTCCAAGTAAATCATGCCTACATAGTTTAGTTATCTTTCCTTTCCTACATTTATTTATTTTTGATCTTTAGTATTGTATCCTTAGGTTTATGTAATGTAGTCTATGTGCCTCCATGATCAAAACTAAAAACATAGTAGATAATCATCCAAAGATAAAGATAAGTCAATATACACATACATTGATTTTATTTTTAATCATTTACTTTCAGTTATTTTATGCTTTAAAATAATGCAAATTATTTAGCTTCAACATTATGTGTTACTATGTTCTTTTCCTAAAGCACTATCCCATGTTACACTTGAGTGACATGTGATGACATTCAAGTGGGGAATATGTATACACATAATATTTTAAAATTTTATTAATTACTAATTATTTCTCTCTTAAAAGAACTTATTGAGTCTTAATTTCTCTGAGTGCACACCTTAAAGGGTGCATTGGGAAAGTTGTGGACAAACCATTGGTGCCTTGAAATATTGTTGTCCCCTATACCACCACTTGAAATCAACAAAAACATCTACTATACACCTCCATAAGCATTGACACATCCCTTATTTGAACACCCAATTCTTATCACTATTTTGCTAAAATTGCAAATCAAAATAATATTCTACAACAATGCATAATCTAGACCAAAATTATTAAAATACTCAAAATCATTCACACATGTCATATACAAGAGTCAATTATTACCTATAGATCCATGATTGGGGTAAGGTATTTTATAGAATATTTATCTTTTCTTAATTCACAATGATTTTAATTGTAACCATGAAAAATGACATCTTGGACAATTGAAATCTTCTAATTCGGCCACACACATAATGTGCATGTGTCAATTCACATCTATAATACCCTAACTAAGGTATTACTCTATACGCAACTGACACCTTTTTCTAATTATACTCTAGTCAAACTATGACTTAGTAAAATGACATTTTTGACCAGGTTGATAAAAAATGTAACAAATTTCCAAAGAATTACAAAAAACTAATTAAAGTCACTTAATTAAATCAAAACTAATTTAGGAGCTTAACTATAAATTTTATGAATGTTGTTAAATATCTATTTACTAAAAATTCATTATTCAATCTACATCATTGGATGACATCATAATAAGGGTGTCATCCACAAGCCATTAATGGGATGAATATTAGGATTAAGCTCTCCCATACATCATTAATGCCCCATTATTCCAAATATTGATGACCATATTTATTACATGTCCCTCAATATTAGATCAATTTATGGCCACACATCTTGATCTCAAGATGGGTGGTCATGGTTGATCCTAAACATTTCAAAAAAGCTATAAATAAGTGCGTTAAGACCATAACTTTTAAGCATGAATTATGTAAAATTATTATGCATAAATACTTTCAAATACTATTCAATTGAGTAACGTTATTTTTCAAGAATATTGTTAAAAAAATATTTAATCATTCACCTAATTAGACCAAATTGAAGAAACAAATCCATTGGTGAACTAAAATATGATGAAGGTTCATGCTGCACCTCATTGACAAAGATGTGGAACACCAAATCTAATGAAAAGAATGCTTATTACTTATTTTTTAAGGAGGGACACTAATTTAAAGGTATTTATTTTATTATTTTTGTAATTATCTTCTTGAATTCATTATCACTGCCCTTTGAGGGAGTAGGCTTAACATGTTACTTCCTTATGTTTATTTTGAGATTTCTTGACTAATGCATGAGCTAACTTGTTTCATAACCCTATTATACATTTTGGAATTTCCTATGGGACTGTGAACCTCATGAATCATTTTATCCCTTTTAATTTATCACTTGAACTCTCTTTTGAGGCTATTCTACTCTTCTTTTTTCCTAATTTTCATTCTTTATGATTTCTAGGCCAAACAGTGGAATCGACTTGTAATCAATGAATTCATCTTGACCATTAGTGAAATAATCCTCTATAATAATGAGATCACCCTAAGAAAAAATGAGATAACTTGAAAAAACCATGATATTTACTATTGTGTTTTTCTGTCTTTCTATGTGTTTTTACAATAATGGAAAAATCAACCTTAAGATTAGCAGGTTTGACCTATGGAACGACAGGGTCATCCAAAGATCAGTGAGATCATCCTAGACCAAACCTATAGGTAATTGTTGTTTTTTAATAATTTTAGTGAGTTTTCCTTATTTTTAATGAGACCCTATTTATCAGTAAGATTTTCCTATTAATAAGCATGATCGCCACACAATCTATTATTGCCTCTATGTATTAATATAATCATCCTGATAATGGAAAAATCATCCTACTGAACATTAGAATCGCTCTATAGAATATAAAAATAGAATTGTGTTGAAAATAGAGATTTAAAACAAGTTCAAATTTATTTTGGCATCTTACACCCTTGTTTTGACTTCTAACACTCTATTTTGCAGGTTTAAGACAATTCACTAGTTTCTTTTTTACAATAATAAAGACAAATTTCAATCACATTTTAAATTCAGGATTAAAAATAAAAAATTATCATAGCTTAGGACTCTTAAGAGTCTTTAATTTTTATCAATTTTTTATTGGTAAAGCTATTTTTAAAGTCCTTTAACTTGATTGTTACCTTTGCCAAACAAGATTAACGTGTATGCTCTCCCCCATCCCCTTTTGGGAACTTGGGTGATCCAAAAGTGCTTCATGTAGAGATGGATTGAAAATATTGTTAGATCAAACATTAGTTAAGAAATAAAGAAAAATGCATAAATAAATAACAATCTAAGCCAACCTATTCAACGGGCTTTGCAAATGACATTAAGAAGTAATTAAAAGAAACCAAATATACCTATTACCTTCCCAAAGGAGTTCCACCATCTAAAAGTGGCTCCAATCATGTTTTTCCCCTTGATTTGGTGTTTGTGTCTTTGTCAATAATGGATGCCAAGCTCCTCCATCATCTCAATATCACCATGCATAATCTAGGCTCATGATATGAAATCAGTAATATGCCTATCAAATGAAGATATCCTATTGAAAATAAATCATTTATCAAAATACACAAATAACTTATGGAGAGCATCCTACATTATAATTTTACATAATTTAAGCTTACAAATGAATGGGTATGGCCTTGCATTTATAGCAAATAGATTTAACTCTCACCCAAGTATAGTTAAAGTTTGGAATGGGTTCAAAATAACCTTGGTTGAGTTAAAACTGACTCCAATTGAGTTAGGGCCATGTGGAGGACATAGGTCAACATGATTATGTTTCCCACCAAATTTAGATATTTTCCAAAGGGTGACTTATGGATAAGCCTGCTATTTTGATTTTTGTATTTATGAATTTCAATAAATAAATTCTACAAAATATCCAAGAAACTACCACTTAAGATTATAATTTGGAATAATTTTCTTAAGTGAGATTAATAAAATTTTATGCAATTATTTGGAAATTGGTTGCACAATTAATCAAACTAGTCAGAAAGTCACATTACTGGGTTGTAATTTGACTCAAAAGGAATTGGAAGGTGATGTTAGATGTATATGAATTGTTATCTTATTTAGGATGTTGTTAACATAAAATAAAAAAGGTACATGACATGTACTAACAAATTAGAAGAAAAGAGTGATCCAGAGCACCAAAATACAAAAACATCATCTTGACTCAAAATTATTTAAGAAAAGTTAGGAATCACATAAAATGCATTTCCCCATTTATGGATACATTAGCCTAAATTAGAACTTGTATACAATAAGCTCAAACCATTTAGCGTGTTTAAGTTATTTTGGCCTAAAGTGGGCATTTGAGTAAGATTGACAATTTCAACACAAATGGTGTTAAGAATTGGATGTCTACATTTTGCCCCTATTTGAGAAGGCATGGTGAGACATTAAAGTGAAGTAACATCTTTTCAAAGAAAAGAGTCATCAAGAAGAAATTGGAAATGACCCATGATGCCCCCTAGAGAGGACATACTAGGATGAAAGAGAAGTATGGAATCTTGAAAAGAGAGAGAAAGTGAGATTAACCTATAGAATAGATTAAATTTGGACAAGCTAATGATTGCACATGTTGACTCCATCAGTGAAAAAAATATAAGTAGATCAAAATGTCCCCAAGGATGGAGGGAATGGGAAGGATGCAATCCAAAAATAGAAGAAACACACTTTAAACACACTCAAAACTAGGGTGCAAGATATACGCTTTATAATTGATCAATATTAAGACAAGTTGCGCACTAACATATTACCAAAATGAGGGCAAACATATAAAGAGCTTGGAATTAGAAGAAAAGGATAACATTGTCTCTAAATATATAAGAAATAATAATGTGATCCATTAGAGCAGATATGATCATGTGATAAACATTTTTCCCCAGTAGGGCTAATTTTGATCACTAACAAAGAATGGCTTACCCTTGTAGGGCTGATTTGATTCAACATTAAGTTCAAATGTTATGCTCCTATAGGGAAAATTGGCAAGAAATAGATTAAGTATATAACCTATTAAATAGATTAAAGATGAGCGGGTGTAAGCATAGAGGTGAGGGTCTAATGACTAATAAAATCATAAGAAACTAGGCATACGAGAATGAATAAAGTGATGAAAAGAAGAATAAAGGTGCCTGAGCTGACCTGAGATACTCTGTGTATCCAAGCACTACCTACATAGTCTAGATGAACCTCAAGCTAATGTAGTTCACCCAATAATGGGAGATAATGGAATGAGGGATGATGAAAATTGACCAATATGTTTGATTAGACTCATGATGTATGCCAAGAGATGCATGTCTAAGCATAGAATTAGGAGTGTTAAACCTATTAAGCGTAGACTATCAATAGTGATCTTGAGAGTTGTTCATCGAAGCTATATTGATGTTGAAACTTGAATCCAAAGCAAAAAGTTCTTTCTATATAAGAAATAAATTAGGCATCATAAGTATGAGTAACTCATAATGATATGGCATTTCCATTTTTGGATCTGATTCTAATGTGAATACCTATAACTAAGGATAATGGTAAAAAATGACCCAAACTAGAGTTACAACTATTTACATTTAGAAAAAATCAAAGACAAAGAAAACATAAATGAACCAAACTTAAAATAAAGATCTAAATAATCCCAAACTTAAGTAGGAACAAGAATTTTTAAAAGTAAGGCAAGAACAACTTGATAACATGATATCAATATATAAATAATCAAGATCTATGTGGACCATCAAGATGTACTTGAAAAACAAAAGAGAAGAAAAAACAAGACCAAATAGGAAAACAAAAGACCAAAAAAAAAGAAGAAATAAAAATAAGAGACAAGAAACCATAACAAAACACTAATAAAAATCAAAATGGAAAGAGTGTGGGATAATTACTTATAAAATGTCAAGAGTTTGGAGATCAAAATGTAAAAAAGTGTAATATAATGTTTTTATTATTTTGTAGATTATTTTCTAATATTTTTGGTGTTTTTAGGATAAAATATGTACAAAGGGAACTAACTAATCAAGGAGATGCTTGTCTAAGAGTAGAAGTTCTAATAAATAGTTAAGTCAGCTACAACAAAACGATATTGTAAATTGGTAAGAGTGAGGTGAAGGTGATTGAGTTGACTTCAATGGAAATTGATCACTACCTATATAGTCCTAAAGGACCTCAAGTCAATATAGTTCAAATAATGTAATAAATGGGACATAATGTCATAATATGCCAAAAATTAAATGGTTTATTAGGGTTGCCCCAAAGAGACAAGACAAGGGAAATGGTAGTGAAAAGGGGTTATATCACTCCTATTAACTTGGAGATGCATGTCCTACTTAACATGTGAGACAACCATCATAATTAATAATAAAAATTTCTACCCAACACCCTTTTAGAAAAGCTTTTCTATTAAGAACATGTTGTAGATCTAGACTCCAATAATGTTATTGCGATCCTTATTGGTTATTGATTCCATTTCCTTTAAACATCAAGACAAGATATCTTTGTAGCCTTTACAAAGGAAAGCACTACCAGTGATGGTAAATAATGTTAGGCACAAGACAAATGATATAAGTGGGTAATGAATATGTGGATGATAATGGAGTATATAATGGTTGGGAAATAAATGAAGATCAAGATTTTTAGGCACGTATATTTTTTTTGATTCTGGATTCAACATTATTTTGGTTTTTTTGGGGCTGAAGACTAAATATGCTCTTAATAGGACCACCATATTTTTATGTTCTTAGTCTTAAGAGTAGATACCATCTGATCATGCTATAGATTGGAATCTATATTGATTTGATATTTTTTAATGTATTCATTAAGAAGTGAATAAATTTTATGCTCAGCTATTGGCACCTTGATGAGGTTTTCACCAATGAATTATTGATCATCCTGTAGCACCTCCAATAATATTTCCCTAAGAGACGTTAACATTTAATTTGATTGTCTTCTAGCACCTTTGAAAAGGTTTCACTAAAAGATGCTGAGTTTGAATTTTCATCATCCTCTAGTGCCTCTGATAAGGTTTCACTAGGATATTGTTCTTCTTCTAAATAAATGTTGTCTTGGTCCCCCTAATATTCTACACCTGCTATGTCACCATGGATACAATTCAACAAAGTGTGATTCTGTCAGTCCCAATTGATGCTTGTGGGAGGTATAATGTCAATATAATGGCTATGCTAGGAAATAATGGGATGATGAAGGGCAACACAATCCTTGTAGATTATACTAGGAGAATCTATGTTGATGCTAAAGTAATCATCCTAAAAAACTATATAAGGATCATAAATATATTTAATTTGATATGCAAGATAAGTGTAACCAATGTTGTAACAACAATGATTTTACTCTATTTTTGAAGTTGAGTCCAAGTCAAGGAATTCTAAATTTGATCATAAATGTTAAAATATAGTGAGTTGTTTTTTGAAAATTTCAAATAATGTTAATGAAACACTTAACTATACTCCTAAAAAAATTTAGAAAAAATAAATAATTACATAAAAAGTTATTAATACTTTATGGGTCATTTTTATTATATCAAGTAAAAACAAAAACAAAAGTAAAACTGAGAACAAAACAAATTCGTGGGTTGCACGCTCATGAAGAGTCCCAATGGGTGCACAAAAATATAAATATTTAAAATGAACCTTGAGATTATACATGATTTTATTTTAGGGTACAAGCTTGTCATCTCTCGTCTGATAATTATTAGTGGTTTGATCATTGATTAATTGAGAATCACCATAGACTTTCAAACGTTGAATATCCCATTGAATTGCAAGATGAAACCCTACAATAAGCCCCTCATATTCATCCATATTTTTGGTAAAATTAAAATTAATGTGAAATGCCTTGGGAATCAAATCCCCTTATGGTGTAATAAAAAATACGCCAACTTTAGATACACAAGAAGTGAAAGAAGCATCAAAATATAATTTCCATTATTCTAATTCAGGTTACACTTCTTCCACTATCATGCTAGAATCATTTGGAATGTTGAATCTGAGTAGTTGAGAGTCTGTAATAGGGGATTCTACAAGTTGATCAACAATAACCTACCCCTTGATATCTTTATAATTTTGATACTCAACATCAAATTCACTTAGTATCATAACCCACTTAGCCATACACCCTATGAGAGCTGTCTTGGATAATAAAAACTTGAGAGGATCCACCTTGGTAATGATAATAGTTTTGTTGTTCAACATATTATATTTCAACTTTTGGGTAGTGAATACCATAGATAAACATGCCTTCTCAAGAGGCATATAGTGTTTATAAGCCACCAGTGTGTAACTTAAATAATAAATTACATGCTCTTTACTTTGATCATCATGTTAGGCCAAGAGTGTCCCCAGTGCATGATTATTTGTTAATATGTTAAGAAGCAGTGGTTGTCTAGATGTTGGTAGTTTCAAAATTGGTGGATTGGCTAAATATGTTTTGAGCTTCACAAATTCTAATTAATAGTCTTCATCCCATTAGAACATGATCCCTTTCTTTAAGAGATGGGTAAATGGGTAGCAATTATTTGCCACTTGAGAAATGAACTTGTGGATTGACTAAATATTTCCTTGTAGGCTTCAGAGTTGTTTAAGCTTTGAAGGTGGAGGCATTTCAATAATATCCTTAACCTTATCAAGGTCAACTTTGATCCCTCTTTGTGATATAATGAAACCTAGAAATTTCCTTGAAGTGACTCTAAAGACACACTTCTTAGGATTTAAGCAGACTTTATATTCACAAATCCTCTCAAAGATTCTTTGTAGAATGTTAGGATGTCTAACATGTGTTTTTGATTTTGCTAGTATGTCATAAACATAGTTCTCAATAATATCATGCATCATGTCATAGAAAATGATAGTCATGGAACATTGATATGTGGCTCTAATATTCTTCAAGCCAAATGGCATGACTTGGTAATAAAATGTTCCCCATGGAATGGTGAAAGTAGTATTGTGTTGATCTTCTTGGGTTACATTGATCTGATTGTATCTATAAAATCCATACATGAGGGACAACATCTCATACCTAGTAGTATAATCTATGATAATGTCAATGTTGGGTAGAGAAAAATCATCTTTAGGTCATTCTTTATTGATATCTCTAAAATCTATACAAAGACATATGCCCTATGGCTTCTTGTTAACTAGAAATATGATAGATATTAATTCAAAATAATCTAGTGGTCTAATAAATCTTACTCATAATAACTTCTCTAATTTATCTTTTACTAAGAGGGTGATTCATGGATGCATCTTTCTCAATTTTTGCTTAACTAGTTTGGCATTTGGGTGAATAACAAGTCAATGACCAAGTGTGGGTGTAAGCCTAGGATGTCTAAATATTCCCATGCAAAAAATATCGCTAAAATCCATAAAAATGGATATAATGTGTTCACATTTTGATTTAGTAAGGGAAGGTCCAAGATAAATGATTATAGGATCATCATATGTTCCCAAGTTCACTTCAACTATGTTTTTAATAAGAAGTGTGGATCCATCTTCAAGAATGGTAGGCAAGGTGTGATTGTGATCATCTTATTATATTATAGATTCTTATTTTTCCTCCTAAAGCTCTGGATAATGTGATGAATCATAATCCACCATCTCAGGTAATTGACAAGTAGCAAATACTTCTAAAAACTCAAGAGTGAGATGCTAAAAAAATTATTATTGTTCTGAAGAGATACTTGTATTGGCTATAGAGCTAGGACTTGATGGACCTTTTGTGTCCTAAGGGGATGAGAAAACTTTCTCACTTGAGATCACTTGAAATAGGTTTTCATTCAAAGGCTTATCTTTTTCTTTACTTTTTCCCTGATCAATGAGTGCCTCGAAGAGGTTTTCAAATGAAGATATTGATGTTTTATCTTTATTATGACCAAGAAAGTTTGAATACTCTCCAAAGTAGGCAAAATGATCCAATGAAAAATCAAAGCCTTATTTATGATCGCCAATGGGCAATCTATCTCTTAGGCCTATGTATTGTGAAATTAATTCTTCAAGGCATAAAGAACAATGAGGTTATGCTTTAGTAAGGGAAGCTCCAATAAAATGGGGTTATGCTTTAGTAAGGGAAACTCTAATGGTGGAATGGGATCTTGTTTCAAGATTGGAAGCTCCCATATGATATATGTGTGTTATGGTCATAATGGCATTTTGGTCAAATAAATCCAAGTTAGCAAGCTCATTAAAAAAGCTATAATGGGATGCTATGTCACTTTCAGAAGTCTCAACACTAGTTGATTTAGAATAATCACTATTAAAAGTAATGAGGTCACCCCAATGTGATATAAATCTAAGACCATGATCTAAATTAGGTACACCAACTGATAAGGGTTCTAGGATTCTTTGTGCCAATGGGCCAAGGCTGCTTTCTATATAATCAAGATGATCATGATCTGATTAGGGATACAATATTTTGGATTCTAAAAGAAATTAGTAATTCCATCAGAATATAACTATTCTCCTTATATGAAAGCCTCTCAATCCTCTTTTGGTGAAGTAGAAGGTAAAAATACCACAAGAGATTTCCATTGATATTTCTTCTGTTGCCAAATCAAGGTGGGTCTGTTTGGGTTCTTGGAAGGTTTTAGCTTACCAAATATTTTGGGAGAATTTGGCAAATTTGAAACATGAAAGGCATCCTTAAGATGGTATGTGGAAATACCCACGTCTTCAATCACAATTTTTTTTCAAGAGCTATGGGAAATGGGTCAGCTGAAGTAAAAGCTAAGTTACTAGGGTTGATATAATTAGATGGAGGTGGATGTGAAACTATTTCCTTTTTCTTATTTTCAATGAATTCAAAGCCTAAACAATAGTCATAATTACATAACTTAGCCTCAAGATGATTATAATATAGATAAGGCTATTGATCGGTAGGAATAATGACCTCGATCCCATTGTGGGGAAACTTAAGGCACTAATGTAAGGTGGATGGAACCACTTGTACTTCATGAATCTAAGGATGACCAAGAAGTATGTTATAAGGAAGTTCAATGTCCATGATATGAAGTAATGTGTGTTGGGAAATAGACCCAATAATAATTGGTAAATTAATGGTACTAGAAGACTCCCTTTTAATGTTATCATAAGCCTTTATGGTGATCGTCTCTGGTTGGATGTCCTTTGTATGTAGCCCAACATCTACACCAGTTTGAGGGATATTATGTTCAGCCCTAAACCTTTATCTATAAGAACTTGCTTGATCTTATGGTTTTCAATGATTACCTCCATATACAATGGGTTATTATGGTTTAGACCTAGGGTGGACATGTCTCTTTGATCAAATGTAAGATATCAAAATGAAAACAAGTGTTGAACTAGTGTGTGGAACTATTCAAGGTTTATATCTTTGGGAATAGTTGATTCTTGTAAAAGGTTGTGTTGAGGTTAAACATTTGGTTTTTTAATATGTTTTAGGGATCTAATTATTTTTCATAGTCTATATTATAGTTCATTTGATGTTATCTAATATATTTTTAGCCTTAGTCATGGTCAATAGGTTTATTTGTCATTTTGGATCATTTAGGGGTCATAAATGAAAGTGACATAGTTACCAAGGTGTACAGGTGTCTTATTTTCCTTTTAAATGTTTAAGAGTTTAGATTCCCTATTAAAAATGTCACTTCAATCAGAATATTATAGGTTATCTAACTGAAGATCAAGTAATCAACGAAAAAGGGTGAGTTTGGCACTTGTATGACCCATGGGGGAAGGTGACATATGGGATAAGGTCATGGAATTCCTATTCATCTTACTCACACTCATATAAATTATTTACATGATTTTGAAGTGCCATTTTAAAGCCAAAACCATTTTGCTCCTTTGCCTTTCTAGACATATAGAAGTGACCATCAGGTTTGTGCTTAGTATGAATAATTAAAGAGGTTTTAGGTTAATATATTTTGGGAGGTGGTAGTACACTCAGAGAGATCCATTTTCATAACAATATTTCCAAGTTTGGTTAACCATTCTTTATGAACCATCTTCTATAAGGTGACTATGTTTTTTTGCTTACTATTTCCTGCACCCTATAGGTTTTGATCCATTTTGGACAAGTCCGTATAAACCAATTGGTGATGTTGGTTATAGAGGGTGTTGGATCTATTGTCAGATGCTCTCCATACTTAGTTTCATGTTTCATGGTGTCTTGATGAGCAAGTTGTCTCATGCTGCAGGAAGGTGTCACCATTATAGAGTTTTAGTCAATTCTTCTTTGTTATTTAATGTTGATATTCTATAGAGGTTTCATGTTAATATAATATGGTGTTCCATAGGTCTCAATTCCATATTATCACCTCTTCCCATGTTTGGTTTCATCATATCATGCTTTGGGAAACTTTCAATCTTGCCATTCATCTCAAACAACTCTTTGCTCAATTTCATGTTGAGGCACATATGTATAAGCTTGTCTAACTTGTTAATGGAACTATAATGAAGGTGTATTAGTTTTATAAGTCATTAAGAGCTAGAGAGAGTTCATTTATATGTTTGGGATAAGTGAAATATTGTTTTCAAGCTCTAAAAAGCCAACACATACCTCTTAAAACCCCTTCCTACTATGTTCCATATGTATGTAAGAGATTTTCATGTTTAAATGGATGTTTTTGGATTGGTATTAAGATATAGTTGATATAAATCATGTATTTGAGGGATTGGAAATGATTTTGAGTGTCTATAAGGTCTTTCATCTACACTTTTTCTCCATTTCATGTTCACTATCCACATTCAGCCCATACACACATGCATGAGCCTTCATTGATGATGTCATGCTAAGATGTGGAAAGCTTGATATGTGTTTCAATCTCTTAAAATATATAAGGGTGCAATTGGAATACTTGATGAAGGTAGTTTTTTGAGCCAATATAAGGAGTTTCATTCCACTTTTTACAAGTTTCATGACTTGTATGGACACTTGGACTTCCTAAAATTGCATGGTTCATTTCACATATCTTTCTCATGCATATGTAACATATTTTTCCATCTTGATAGGTGTCTAAGTGACCTTTGGACTTTCTTTGTCTTGTCTCTCTCCCAAATGCTATAAATAGTGACTTTTTTGGCTCTTTTGGGTAGCCTCCATTGGTTAATGGTGAAACCCTAGCCAATTTTGTATTTTAATGACTCTTGAAGCAATAAATAAGTGAATTTTCCTACTTACATGTACAATTAAGTTTTGTTGCAATCTTGTTGGTCTTGTCTAGTAGAAGATGATCTTTTATATCATGTTATCCTTGATTGTTCACCAAGTGTGCTAAAGAGTAATCATTACAAGTCTTTTTTAGTGTTCTATTTTAGTGTATAAGTGTTTTAGAAGTGGTCTATGATTGAATTCTCTAAAGGATCATTCATCATCCCTCCTAAACATTAATATACCTCTTGAACCTAGCTTATGAAACATTGGTGTAACAATCTACCTTGTGTTGTGAGTTTTGTGTGAAAGAATCTTTGATTTTCTCTAAGTAGTGTAAGTTTAATCAATAGGAGGAAATTCAATATTAGTGCATCACCTTTTGGATTTCTAATTTTATCTTCTTCAAAGTTGATAAGTGAAAGAGAGTTTCAAAGAGTGCATCAAGGGAACTATCCCTTCTAGAGAGTCATCTCACCAAATTGATAACCCACAAAAAGTGAGATGTTTCCATTGTGCCACTTGGATGAGGAGAGTTAAGACATCTCCTCGAGGGCTACAAATGTAATTGACAATAGTAATTGGTATGCCCAATGGGACTCTAAGTCCTAGAAGATTATCCAAGATTAGTGTTGGTATTAGCATATTTGTAGTCACAACAACATCTACATTTAGTACCTGGTGACTTCACTGATTTTTTAACTCTTTGGTTAATGATTAGTCCTTAATTTCCATGCCAAAGGTGACCACTAGGTCTACTACTAAAGGTATACCTTTTGAGTTTGTGTAATTGCCTTTGTATTCTATCAAAATATTTAGATTTGTGAATACTCATCCTTATTCAAGGGAGTTGGTGTTTAATAAGTCCAAGTTTATACTTAGTTCAACCCCTAATACACATATTCTACATTCCAATATGGCTAAAAACCAACCTTTTATAGCCTTCACTAGATCATCTCCTTTGAATCTTTCCCAATATGACCAAATTCTTGGAGCAACCCTTAAGAGTGTTTCATCTTTTAGTGGATAAGGTACTACTACTCCCATTGAAAACATCAAAAACATAAAAAAATTCTACAATATCCATAATATCACTCAAGATAATGTGGATATTAGGCTATTGGCAGATTAGTATGGGAATCTACCTCATAATTCTATTACTTCATGGGATGAACTAGGAGATCTATTGTCTAAGAGGTTTGAAGAGAAGAGTGATTACCTATCACTATCTAAGAAATTGATCACTATAAATATGGATCCATAAGAGTTCATGCAGGAATTTAACTCTAGATTTCAAAAAACATGGGATAGGATCCCAACCCTTGTGAGACCTACTCCAAATTATGCCTTCTTGTATTACCTAAAAGCATTGAATAGTGATATATCCATGATGATCAAATCCATGGGTGGGAATACACTACTTGGTGCAAATGAGATAGATATTAATGATAAGAATTATTTTATTCAAGTAGGGAAGATTACTCCTAGACCACCAATGCCATTGTTCCCTAATTTGTAGCCTCCTAGTCAAGTTGCATTACCTACTTTGGATCCTTTGCTTAATAGTTAAGAAAATTATTCCCTTGCACCTACCAATGAGATTAATGAATTAAAGAGTTTGATTCAAAGTGTTACTAATGAATTAGTTTCTTTTAAAAGGAAACAAGCTCAAAATTACAAGCCTTACCAAACATATAATCAGTTTGGATAAGCAAATAAGCCTCCTTTTCAAGGTAATACTCAAGGACATGGTCAAATCACTCAAGTTAGATCTTATTAAAGTTACAATCCCAATGCCCCATCATGTTTTATATCTCTTATTCCCACTCAAACCAAATTTGTTCAAGAATAACCATGATATCCTTCTAATGACCAAAATCAAGGCCAAGTTGCATATGCCAATGAAATGCCTAGTCAAGCCATGATAATTCAAGGTAGACAAGCACCTCAAGTTCCCACTTTTGAGATGCCAATGCAAAATGAAATGGAAAATTGACAAATTTTTTTTTATTCTACTCTTATGAATCATTTACAGGGAGAATTTTATGCCATCAATCATTTGGGAAATTTAAGTAATGTGAATGCTAGTGTATCCTCTAACACTAGTTCTAAGAAGAGGGTTGTTGAAAAGACATAATAAACTAATCAAGGACTTGTTTTGACTCCTACATCATCTCAAATGGTGGGTGGGTCTAACTAAGCCCCTAAAATGTAATAAAATTATATTTTTTAGAATTCAAGGCCATCTCTTACATATCCACCTTCACATGCTACACCATAAGGTACTAGTGCTTCCAAAGAGCCTTTCAAGGATAGCAATCCTTATATCAATGTGGTAGATAAAATGAAGAAGTTACACATGAATATTGCATTATGGGATTCATTGACAATATTGGGACAAAAATATATTCTTTAAAAAATTGCTTGGATTAGGTAAACAAGTTGGATCAACTAGGACTAAAAATGTTGTCTTGATGAATGGAACTTATCCCATTAATAGACAAGTAAATAAAAATGATAAGACTCCTTTTTATCTATCCTTGATCATTGGTGATTTCTTAGTTCATAATTTTATCATAGATAGTGGGGCTAATACTTTAGTTATGCCCAAGTTAATAGATGATAAACTAGGCCTCAAGTATGAATAAATAACTAAAGGAGTTCTAAAATTAGATGGGTCACCAACAAAGACCTTGGGAGTAGTCAAGGATTTGAATTTGACATTACATGATTGTCCTAATTTTTACATCCCTCATGATGTGGTTTTTTCATATTTACCTCCATAATTTGCTCTCTGTTTATCAAGATAATTTATAGCCAAGATAGGTGGATACTTGGCATCTAATTGGTCATATATGGTTTTTAGGACAAAGTATGGTACCAAGGTGAAGATTGAATAAGAGCATATTCATCACAATAATTTAGATCCCTACATGCCTACAGTTGTAAATGATAATTATGATATCCTTGATGAGGAAGAACTTTACATGGATCAATCTCCAACTTCTTCTCTTGAAGGAGTTTCTGATTTGTATTTAGATGAATGGGGAGCTGAACATTATGAGCATGATCCTTACAAATTCATAGAGGAAGCTGGGCTTGGAGTGTAATTCTTTCATGAGGAGGGATCTTTCATGCCAAATTTGATGAAGCCAAATGAAAACATGGATGTTTTATGGTAGTTATTCTTTGATGGATTGAGAAGCAAGGTTAGATCAATTAGTGGAGCAATGTTAGTTTCTCCATCCAAGGAAAGGTATTACTCTACTTTCATATTTCAATTCAGTTGTACTTATAATGTGTATAATATGAGGTCCTCATCCATGGCCTTGAGTGGGCTAGGAAAAGAGGTGTGAAATAGTTACAAGTTTATGGTGATAGTGAGTTGATTGTGAATCAAGTGAGAGGCCAAAATGTGACTAAGAAATCCTTGCTTGAGTTCTATAAGCATAGAGTTTGGGTCTTGTGGAATATTTCCAAGCCTTCAACATTGAATTTATACTAGAGAGGACAATAAACATGCTGATAGGTTAGTAGTAATTAGAGCTTAGTTTAATGTTCTAAAGGGGATAAGAAAAGATAAGAACTGTTGTCAACTTGGAGTTACACCTTGAATCGAAGATGTGCTGAAAAAACCAATCCTCTCTCCAGTTGAAACAATGGGATATTCTCATGAGGGTCGGTGCCTCAATGGTGAGAAGAACCTCTAGAAAAGGTTGGTTCCTATAAGATGCATCAATGGATCTCTACTTTGTGCTGTGAATCTACCATGGAAAAAGGAGAGAGAAAAATTGAAAGGGAAATCCTACCTAATGACGATGATACACCAAAATTTTGATCCACTCTACTTGGAACCTCTAACACTCAATCAAACATGGGAAAAAGAAGACCTTTGATTTCAATTGATCACTATGCATAAATATTTCATGAGAAGGTTCGATCCAATGATCAAAACATGAATGAAAATGATGGAGAGGTCTCTGATACAAGACACTTTATAGCCACCTAACATCCACTTACAGCTTCAATAAAAGACATATAGAATACTAAACATGACCTACATAATATGATGAGCTTACAACTAGGTACAAATTAGAATTTGGGAAGGGAGAGAAATCTACCATGTATGCAAATTGATAAATGAATATACACTATGATAGTACTTGAAATCTGAAAGTATAATCCTTATATTGATTGAAGAGGTTACACAACTCACCAATTGTAGAGTTTGGTCTTACCAAGAGAGGGATACAATTCAAGGCTGAAAAGCCAACTTATATAGAAAATTACAATAGCCAAGAGTTGGCATTGGAAAAATAGGAGAGAGGCTAAATCCATCTAACTCAACCTTTACAAAAAGTCTATTTGTCTTGCGTGAAGCTCCTTGGTGTTAGAGGAAATGGATGGTGGGTTTGTTGAAAGTCAAACTCTTATCATGCAAAATACTATGCCCACCTCCATATATAGACTTCCTCTTGAGCCGCTTGATTATTTGAAAGCACGAGATAAACAAGAGCATGTATAAAATCCATGTCATGCTAACATTAGAACTTGAATTGAAATGTTGGAAACTGAGTTGGAACATTTGAAAGCATGATTTTGACCTAGAGATGAGTTTGACTTCAAAAACTAGTCAACTAAAGCTTTGACTAGTCAACTAAAAATAACCTTCACTTGCATGTATTTTCTCTTATTTTGGTCTGGCTTGTTCATGGCTTGTCTATTTTTGGTGGGATTCTATTTTATAATAATATTATCTATATTTGGTCTATTATCCTATTTCAACCCCTTGGCCTAATTCTTTTAGATATTCTTATATTATATGAATTTCCTTTGGTCTCAAATTTTTTGGAGACTCTTTAGAGGCTGCAGATTTTTGTCTCCTTTTAATTTCTTGCTTGAAATTTTCCCAAAGTATTCCTTTAGACAAAAAGTCTTAAAAAATTCCTTCATACTTTTTCTCTGAAGGATATCTTCCCTCCTTTTCTTTCTTTGCCTTGTTTCTCATTTCTTTGGGTTTTTTACAATTTGTAAATTCCCTTAGATTTCTACTTGCCAGTTTTCCTGAATGTATTCCTTCTATATGCCTCAGGCTTTCTAGTTTTAAAATTACAATGGGCTTTATATTTACTCTCATTTCCTTCAAAATTTATTTTATCTCCCTTGAATTCTTTTAGAATTCTTTATTTCTTGCCCTTCTTGAATTCTTCCAGAATTCTTCCATTCCATGGGTTTTTCTTTCTCTTGAATTTCTTTGGAATTTTTATCTGAAGGAATTCCTTTAGACAAATAGTTTGAAGGAATTCATATCCTTTGGCTATCTTTTCATGCCCTTCAAGAATTTTGAAGGGTACTGCTACCGACCAAGTGCCCTCTACAAGGGCTTCTGTCTCTCCTCTGTGCCCTTTAGAACTTTTGAAGGGTCCTGCCACCGACCAAGTGCCCTTCAAGAAAATTGGAAAGATCCACTTTACCAACCAAGTGCCCTCTACAAGGGAAGGTGTCCTATAGAAATAGATTTTTAAATAATTAAAGGCCACCTAGGATTTTTTTAGGGCACCCAAGATTTTTGTAGGGCAGCCAGGCTTTTTGTAAGTCACCTGAGCTTTTTGTAGGGAACCTACTATTTTTTGTAACCATCCTTATTCCTTCAAAATTTATGTTTTCCACAACTTTGGATTTTTTGCAGACTTTTTGGAGGCTGTGGACTTTTGTCTTGCATCTCCTTTTGTTCTTATTTCTTTGTTGGCTATGGGTTTTTATTCAAAAATTCTCTGAAGTATTCCTTCGAATAAAAAGTCTGAAGGAATTCCTTCAGACTTTTTGTTCAAAGGAGATTTCGTTAAATTTAATTTCCTTTTCTTTGTGAATATTTCTAACCTTGCCTAAGGCATTAATTAATGTATTATATGCAATAACCCTATAATAATAACCATGTTTTCACATTGCATGCAAAATAACCTCTACCTTTTCAAATTGTCCAGATATGTAGTATGTCTCAACAAGTAAAACATATGTCTTTTCAGTCACAACCTAGGGCACCTATAACATCCTCAAGTAGATCATCCTATGTTTTATGTGAAGGTTGTAGAGAATCAAGAGCATGGTAAATAGTATTTTTATCAAAAACTTTCAACATATATCAAGCCAATTTATGAGCCTTGGGGATATGTATTAGAACCACTCCACCAAAAAAGTTTGTACCATAAATCCACCCATGTTCTTTTGTTGAACCACCTGGTAAAAAAAACTAAGAAACTAAACCTGCATGATGTTGCATTTGATCTTGTGCTTTCATTGAAAGTCAACCTGCAAGCCTATAGGTTAACTTCAAGGATGGTTGTAGCTATTAGTTCTTCATTGGATCCTATACACCTCACAAAGTCATTCATTTTATAGGGATGGAGCTTTAAGATTGTATGTGACATTTTGAATAAGGGATATGGCCTTTTAATGTACTATAGGTATCTTTCCTTCAAACAGACTACATGCTTTATATGATGGTTATAGATGTCTCCTTGGGATTTGCATGGTTTTAGGTGTCTTTACTAATTTACATGGATGTAGGTGTCTATTTAAGGACCCCAAAAAATTGATTTACAAGACAAACTGGTAACATAAGACCATCTTCCGAATAGTAAGGTTGACAATTTTGGCCTGTGGAAGAATTATCAATAAGAACCAACCTTATCTCAAAGTGATTATAATTCCCTCTATACCTGATAATGTCATTAATTGAAAAGTGTTTGATAGTGACAAAAAACAACTCTTTTTATAGAAAAGGAGGCTGAGTTTTCTTTAAATAATTATTTCAAACTACAATAGTAATAGGGAGGGCAGATTGTACAATTGAAGACAAACAAGCTCCCTAAGGGCTTAGTCACACTTGAGAGTATATTTAATGATGATTCCTAGTTGAAGAAGGAAAATGAAAGCACGTCTACTAAGAAATAAAACTATGAGAGAGTACAAATCTTCAAGGATAAGTTGTTCTTGGGAAGGTATGTACTAGAGAAGAAATATATGCTTTCATTAAGTTATGTAAGGAATTTTTTGATGTCTTTGCATGGGAATATAGTGATTTAAAGGGTTTTAATCCAAAATTATCTCAACATAGCATATATATAGATGATAATGCTAAACCTATCAAGAAAAGGCAAAGGCTAATCAATACTAAGATTGAGCCTCTCACGAGAAAGGAGCTTACAAATTTGATTGAGTCTAAGATCATTTTTCTTATTAAGCATTCATCTTGGTTGGAAAACTTAGTCCCGATAAGCAAAAGGAATGGGTAAATTAGGTTGTGTTGACTTTAGATATTTTAATAGAGTTTATTTGAAGGACCTTTATCCTCTTTCTTCTATGGAACAATTTTTTCAAGTTGTGGTAAGTAGTGAAAGGTTCTCACTCCTTGATGGATACTCAGGGTATAATCAGATTTTGGTAAAGGAAAGTGACCAATATAAGATAACCTTTAATACTAAATGGGGTACATATGATTATAGAAAAAATATTTTTGGTTTGTCTAATACTGGTGTAAGATTTCAACATGTAATGGATATAGCTTTTCAAGGTCTAATAAATGATATAGTGTTGGTGTATCTTGATGATATCATGGTCTTCTCCAAAGATGCAAAGGATCATTTGAATCACCTTAGATAATTTTTTGAGAGATGTAGAGAGTTTGGTATCTCTCTCAATCCAAATAAGTGTGTGTTTTCTATCCATGAAGGGAAACTTTTAGGACACATAGTCTCAAATAAAGGCCTGTCTATAGATCTTGAAAGGGTAAGTGCAATCTTAGCATTGACTTTGCCAAAACATAAGAAAGGTTTGAAAAGTCTCTTTGTAAAAATAAATTTTATAAGGAGCTTTATTATTAATTATTCTAATTTATTAAAGCCTCTAACCTCCATGCTAAGTAAATATGAAGTGTTTACTTGGACCATGATTTATGAACCATCCTCTATAAACTGAATGTGTTTTTTTACTCACTGTTTCTTGCACCCTATAGGTTTTGCTCCATTTTGGACAAGTCTGTAAAAACTAGTTGGTGATGTTGGTCATACAAGGTGTTGGATCTATTATTATATTCTATCCATGATTATTTTAATGTTTCATGGTGTCTTTATTAGAAATTTGTCTCATGATATAGGAAGGTGTCACCATTATAAATTTTTAGTCAATTCTTCCTTGTTCCATAATGTTGATCTTCCACATAGGTTTCATGTGAATATAAGATGGTGTTACATAGGTCTCAAGTCCATATGATAATATATTACCATGTTTGTTTTCATCATATCATGCTTTGGGCAACTTTCAGTCTTGCCATTCATCTCAGTCAATTCTTTGCTCAATTTCATGTTGAGGAACATATGTATAAGCTTTTATAGCTTATTCATGGAACTATAATGAATGTGTATTAGTTGTCCATGTCATTAAAATCTTGAGAGAGTTCATTTATATGTTTGGGATAAGTGCAAGATTTTTTTCAAGCTCTAACAAGTGAACGTAAACCTCTTAAGACCCCTACCTGCTCTATTCTAGATGTATGTAAGATATTTTCACATTGCAATGGATGTTTTGGGATTGGTATTAAGACATCCTTGATGGAAATCATGTATTTGAGGGATTGTAAATTAATTTGAGTGTCCATGATGCCTTTCATCCACACTTTTGCTTCATTTCATGATCACTATCCACATTCAGCCCATACACACATGTAGGAGCCTTCATTGATGATGTCATACTGAGAGGTGGAAAGGTTGATATGTGTTTCAATCTCTTAATATTGCTAAGGGTGAAATTATAATACTTGATGAAGGTAGTTTTCTTAGCCAATATAAGGAGTTTCATGCCACTTTTCACAAGTTTAATGACTTGTATAGACACTTGGACTTCTTGACATTGCATGGTTTATTTCACATCTCTTTCTCATGCATATGTAACCTCTTTTTCTAGCTTTATGGGTGTCCAAGTGACCTTTGGACTTCCCTTGTCTCACCTCTCTCCCAAATGCTATAAATAGTGACCTTTTTGTCTCTTTTAGGCAACCTCTATTTGTTAATGGTGAAACCCTATCTAATTTTGTATTTGAATGACTCTTGAAGCAATAAACAAGTGAATTTACCTAATTGCATGATGTACAATTGAGATTTGTTGTAATATTGTTGGTTTTATCTAGTAGAAAATGATCTTTTCTAGCATGTTATCATTGATTGTTAACCAAGTGTGCAGAATAGTAATTGTTACAAGTCTTTGTTAGTGTTATCTTTTAGTGTATAAGTTTTTTAGAAGTGGGCTATGATTGCATTCTCTCAATATACCTCTTGAACCTAGCATATGAAACATTGATGTAAAAATCTACCTTATGTTGTGAGTTTTATGTGAAAGAAGCTTTGATTTGCTCTAAGTAGTATAAGTTCAGTCAATAGGAGGAAATTCAATATTGATGCATCACCTTTTATCTTTCTAAGTTTGTGTTCTTAACCCTTTTCATGTAAAATTGGTAAGTGAAAGTGTGTTTAAAAGAGTGCATCAAGGGAACTATCCCTTATAGATATTCATCTCACCAAATTGATCACCCACAATAAGTGAGATGTTTCCATTGTGCGATTTAGATGAGGAGAGCTGAGACATCTCCTCAAGGGGTACAAATCCAAGTGATAATAGGTTATTTAGAATAATTACATGGAATTAAAATGTATGCAAGAGATTCAAAATGAAAATCTACATAGGGGTTTTACTTAGATGGTTTGATAGACTATAAGGCTTTTTAACAATGGGATGAGACAACTTGGCCTTGGTTGGCACAATATTAGGATTCGGATTTGAATTTACAATGTTCTCATTAGGTTTTGTGGAAAAGTGGGAAAAGGGACCTAGAGAGTAACTCACAAGAATAAATTCACAACCTAGAGGAGGTAAGGAGCTAGTATAATCAAAGGATGAAGACAAAGGGCCTTGGAGGGTGACTCATGGGCATCTAGTTGCATTATTATAGTTTCAAGTTGATAAGAAGCCATTATAACTAGAGGAAGGGTGTTTTCTAGAAATATTAACCCATGAAAATGGAGTCATAACAAAATTACAAAAACTCAATGTGGTATTACTAAAGAGAGAGGGTGTTGGACATATAATAATGGATCTTATGTTATGAAGATCATGAGATAGTTCATGGGATTTGATAGTAATAGTGGAAATGTGGGTTGAATAAATGCATGCCACTATGTTGTTATAGTCATAGGGTGCATTGTTTTAACCCAAGTTGTTATCATGGGTATTATGATCTTGATTATGATCATGCTGATTATAATTTTGACCCTAATTTTATATTTGATTCTACCATTGGTTCTATCCTTAGTTTTGTTGATTGTTCCTTGGTGGTGGTAAATTATGTTGAGGAAATGGATCTTGGTTGATTTCCATATCTTGATTAGTGTTTTGTGGGGCCAATTTGATTTCAACTTCACCACTCTCAATTAGATCTTCAATAAGGTGCCATAATTAGATGCACCAATATGCATCATGCCCAACAACATGATGGAAATTATACCACTCATTCTCTTTGTACCAATCTAGTTTTGGTTGATCTTGAGGAAATGGTCTTGGTACCGACCATACAATTAGGTTAGCAGCTAAAAGCCTCTAGAATATTATCTCAAAATGTTCTCCCACTTTGCTAAAGACTATATTGATTGTGGAATGTCCTTTATGGAGGTAATCTTTATAAATTGGGTGGTAGATTAGGGGGAGATAATTATATGTTTGAGGCTGATGAGGCTTAAATTATTTGTATGTGTCATGTTTTAGTTACACCATTCCCTACTACATTATTATTCTTGTTGAAACCCTTAGGTTTATCTTGTGTAACTATTAGACTAGAAAATTGGGTTCGATCTGAAGTTTGACCCTGTACAAAAATCTTGACAAGGCCCTTATTAATAAGATCTTTCTCAATCTTCACCCTTTGTCTATGATTTATTTGAATGAATTATCACAGTCAAGTCGTAGATTATGCACAACTTTAGGATGTATGTTTTGTGCAAATATGTCCACCAACTATTTGTCTAGAAAATTATATTGAAAGTGACCCAGTAATTCTATCCATCTCTATAGATATGTAGTGAAGATTTATCCATCATGTTGTTTGGAATTGCACAAGTCAACAATGGTTAATTCATACTCAATGTTGTATGAGAAATGGTTGACAAACTTTTTAGATAAGTCATTCCAATACATAACTGATCCCTTGGATAACTTAAGTAGCCAATTTAGAGCTTCTCCTACTAAACTTCATGAAAATAGTTGAAGCAAATACATGATACTAGAAGCAACCTCTTGGCATAAGATGAAAAATGACTGAATGAGTTCACATGGGTCATCCTTTCCTTTATATTTATCAAATTTGGGCACCTCAAAATGAGATGGAAAGGGGATTTGAAGAATAGATAAATCAAATGGATATGGGCATATCTCATCAAATTTGTATTTATTAACTCTATTATTCATCTCCAATCATGTCACAACCTCTTTCATAGAGTTTTACTCTTACATGTTTGGTGCATTTATGGGTGGAACATAATGATGTTGGGGTGGTATGTTCCCTTGATGCTATTGTTGGGGTGGCATGTGCCCTTGTTGTTGTTGTTGGGGTGGTATGTGCCCATGTTGTTGTTATTGGGGTGGTATGTGCCCCTATTGTTACATGGATTTGGTAAGGATGTACACCCTATGATCCTCGACTTCTCAAGATCACCATGCAAGACCATTCTCATTTGTATGCTCTTGCCATTTTGTAATCCCATCTTCCTTTTTATTCTACAACATTAATTAGGTTTTCTAGTCATCAGCTTTTTCTTCTATCCCACTTTTTTGGAGAACTACATTTGGCTAGAATTTCATGTTGGAACTCATATCTATGGAACTATGTAGGCAACGTCCACTTGTCTTGTACATCTAGAGTCAGCTCAGCCACCCCTTCCTTTTCTTCCTTTTTCCCCATTTTGTTATCTTGTTATTTTCCTATCACTTGGGGGGAAATTTGTGTCCTTTATTCTTGTTACAATGTTGTAGAAAGCAACACCTATAATCCGCATATGCAAACAATTATTTTCTACTTTCACTAACATTATACTTAACCATTGTTATTGTATTATTTTTTGTTTCACTTCGTTTGTGTGAATTAGTTTGTTTATTACATTTTTATGTGTTTTGGATTATTTCTTTGTGTTTGTTTGTTTTGTTTCCTTTTATTTTTTGTGTCTTTTTTATTGATGTTTTATTTTGTGTTTATACTTAAGTTCTACATATGATTTTTTATGTGTTTATATAGATGTGCATCTCTGAATAAATGTAAATGCAAGTCATCCAACATACATAGATGATAATCAACCAAACAATTAATAACCATTAAATAATGAAATAATTGAATAAAACATATAAAGAGGGATACATAAACACACTATAATAATCTTACACACATATCACCTATAATTCATACATACATTTTTCCTACTTAGGCATTAAACATTTGTCTAGTTGATCTCTTGGCACTGTACTGATTATCCAATGAATCTAGATTTATGTCAAGCCATCCTCGTTGATTGTTTTATAAATTTAAATCTACAAAATTTCTCCTTAGATACATCTAGCTCGCATGACTCATCTCCCTATAGTTGTTACAAACTATAGTAGGGTAAGCTGGCTAATCCATATGCCTCCCTATGAGAAAGAACTTGTGTTCCACTCTTGGTTTTGCACCCTGCTTAGCCACCACAGCCATTACCTGCCTCTACTCCAATTGTTTTATCTATGAAATCAATGCCTATCATCACCATAATGTGCATCCCATTGGATAATGGGGATTTCCTCCATGATAGATTCTTAGTTGCTCATTTTCTATAGGCTATGGGTGTTGCTCTCCTACTTTGCATCTTATGCAGATAAATTCCCATGTTATTTACTATGGTTTTGGTTGATGCTCAGACTTAGGCTCAGGATTAGGTTGTAGGTACATCTCTAGTTTTTGATGTTGATTCACCAATTCTTCTAGTAGTACCATTACTCATTGTAACATTTGAAATATGCACATGTTAACTTTGCAAATGATTTCTAACCATGGTGGTTGCTAGTCATCTCTACCTCCATTTCCATTATTCCCATTATTTTCCATATTTTACCTTCATACTTATCTATGCTATTGAGACACTGTAAAAAAAAAATGACTTCATGTTAAGCATTTGTTCTTAGTATGATGAATTGAATAGTCTATCTAACTATTATTCCTCACTAAAATGATTATCTATTCTACCAACTGAGTGGGTCCCATGATGTCATTGATTATGTTGAATAGTCATGCCACTTGCAATGGTCATGTATATTTACCTTTTGATGAGGAAACATACTCCCAATCAGTGGTCATCTTGACAAGGTCATTATGCATAGTAACAATCTCTTTTGTGGCACATCATAGATGTCTTTATCATGTGATTTGCATCCAATGATTTTTTTTTGTTTCATATCTTCTAATCCTCATAGGGTTAGTGGTATTTTGAACAACTATCAATTTTTTCCTATCTTATCTAATGATATACATAATATCTTGGGTCACATCACTTCATGTTGAATGGACCCCACTTAGTGGATCCTGCAGATCATTGGTACCAAGGTACTAGGATAGAGGATGCAAAAATCACTACCTTTTACCAAACCTGGCTATGTAGCTCTTAACTTAGGCATAATCCATCCTATATCACTCACCATCCTATTGATTTCTTACCAAATAGAATATGTAGAACCTTTAAATAAATCTTTGTAGGTCTTCATTTAGTTACAACCCCTAAAACTTGGGTTGTAGAAATGATATCCTTTTTCCAAAGAGACTATGCAAATTATGATAGATGCCCATCTTATAAAACTTGGCTCATAGAAATAGATGCTACCACTTTGCTTGAGCCCTTACATAATTTAAGAAGTCATAGCCTCCTCACAAAGGAAACCTTTCTTTAGCTTAGCTCCATTTAATGAAATTTATGTTTTTTAGCATTGTGTTCATTTCTTATTTATCCTGCATTGCCTATTCGTAGTCTCTAATCCCAATTCACGTGGGATTATTGTGTCAACTTATTACCATTTCTCTCAAACCTATGCTCTTGCCATTTTGTGAGTAACCTAAGCCAATTCTATTTCCATTTTTTAGTGGTATCTTGTCAATATATAATGAGTTAAGGTATTTCAAAATGCCAAAAACATTCATAAAATTTTAAAAACTCAAAAAAATAAAATAAAATTGTGTGCATGTTTATTTGATTGTTGTATTTTGAGTTATTGTTTGGTCTTTTTGTTTTTTTTCAAGTACATCTTGATGGTCCACATGGATCTTGATTATTCATATCTTAATCTCATGTTATCAATTTGTTCTTTCTTTATTTTTAAAACATTCTTGTTCCTACTTAAGTCTTGATTGTTCATATCTTGATTTTGAGTTATGTTCATTTATGTTTTATTTTTTATTTATCTTTGTTTATTTTTTAAAATGTAAATGGTTTTAACTTTGGTTTTTTTAGTTATTATCATTATCCTTAATTATAGACCTTCACATTTGAACTAGCTCCACACAATTACAATACCATGTCCTCATATGTTACTCATACTTATGATGCATAATTTCATTTTACTATAGCAAGCACTTTGTGTTTTGGATTCAAGTCTCAACATCAATACAGCTTTGATGAATATCTCTTAATTGCACCAATGAAACTAGGTACTGATGTTTACACACCTAACTCTATGCAAGACATGCATCTCTTGGCATACATTATGAGTCTAATCAAATAGTGGTCCATTTTTCTTCTATTTTCTCCATTCCTCATTCTATTTTTCTCCTATTTTTGGGTGAACTACATTTTATTTAGGACCATCTGGACTATGTAGGTAGCACTTGGATACATATAGTATCTTGAGTTAGCTCAACCACCTTTATTCTTCTTTTCATCACTTTTTGCATCTCATATGCCTAGTTTTTTATGACTGTGTTAGTTATTAGACCCTTGCCTCTATGCTTGTGTCTAATCATCTTTAATCTATGTAATAGGTTATATCCTTGAGCTATTTCTTTCCAATTTGACCTATAGGGGAAAAACATTCAAACTAGTCATAAATCTAAATCACCCCTATAGGGGCAAACCATTCTTTATTAGTGATCAAAATCTACCATACTAGGGCACACTTACTTTATCACATGATCATATTTTATCTATAAGAGCACATTATTATTTATTATATCTTTAGAGATAATGTTATACTCTTCTTCTAATTCCAAGATTTATGGACTTTTGCCCTTGTTCTAGAAATATTTTAGTGTGCAACTTGTCTCGAGATTGATCAGTGTTAATGTGCCCAACTTGCACCTTAGTTTTGGTTGTGTTCAAAGTGTGTCAATTCTATTTTTTGGATTGTATCCTTCTCATTCCCCTTATATTTTGGGCCCTTTTTTTTCTAATTATACTTTGATTATTAATTTAATCAACATGTGAAAGCATTAACTCATCTAGATTTAATCTTTTTCATGGATTAATCTCACTTTCTCTCTCTTTTTTAGAGTCCATCCTTCTCTTTCATCCTAGTAGGTCCTCTCGAGGGGGCATCATGGGTCATTTATAATTTCTTATTGACAACTCTTTTCTTTGAAAATATATTGTTCACCTGAATTTATCACTATACCTTCTCAAATATGTGTAAAATGTAGACATCCAATTCCTAACACCATTATGTTGAAATTATCAATCTTACTCAAAATTTGTGAAAATACACAATTTAGAATAAAATCACTTAAACACACTAAATGGTTTGAGATTATCATATGCAAGTGCATATTTAGTCTAATGTATCCCTAAATGGGGAAATGCATTTTATGTGATTCCTAGCTTTTTATTAAATCATTTCAATTCAAAATGATGATTTCGCATTTTGGTGCTCTATATCACTCTTTTATTCTAATTTTTAAGCACACATAATGTGACTTTGTTATTTTATGTTAGCAACATCCTAAATGGAATAACATTATATACACATCTAACATCACCTTCTAATTCCTCCTAAATCAAATTATGACCCAATATTATGACATTTTGACTAGTTTGATTAATTATGCGCAACCAATTTCTAAATAATTGCATAAAATTTGATTAATATCACTTAATTTGATTAATTATGTGCAACCAATTTCTAAATAATTGCATAAAATTTGATTAATATCACTTAAGAAAATTAATCCAAATTAGAAGCTTAAGTGGGATTTTCTTGTATATTTTGGATAATTTATTTATTGAAATTCACAATTGAAAAATCAAAATTTCAAGCTTATCCATGAGTCACCATTTGGGAAATATCTAAATTTGGTGGGAAACATAATCATGTTGGCCTATGTCCCTCCACATGGTCCTAACTCAACTGGAATTAGTTTTAACTCAATCAGGGTTAGTTTGAATGATAACTCCTTGAACCAAATAGGTTGAACCTTGTCCCCACTTAGTGCGAGTGCACAAGTATTTTATTAATATTCAAAAAATCAAGTACATAAGGGTGCTTTTACTCTGTTAACCCTTTTTCATAGCAAGCAAACATTGATTTATATAGTTTTTACCAATGACTGTTAAAAATAACTAACTTATAACCAACTATTTACGGGAAAACAACACGTAAGGTAGTTCTAGTTAATTAAACTCAAAAATATAAAACTACCTAAAACTAAAACTAAGTTTATTTTATTGGGGTGTCTTTACTAAAAGATGCATGCCCCATTTACAATAATATTAATTAACCTACCGAAAATCTAACCTAATGTTAAGACTTTGGAACAAGTCCTAATAAACCCCCCTATGATCCAAAGTTAGGTCTTTAGACACATACCAAGCATTTTTCTAAATTTTTCAAATTTGATTCTGTCAAGTAGTTTTGTGAAGATATCAGCTGTCTGATTGGCAGTTGGGAAATATATTAGATCAAGAGATTTCTTTGCCACCAACATTCGTAGATAATGTAGGATTTTCATTCTTAACAATATCCCATAACTCATTAAAAACTAGTGAAGCCTCCATCAATTATTTTCAATCTGAATAATTAGAAATTGTCAATCTATCACCATTTAAAAGCAAATTTTGAATTTTCGGCATCTTCAAATGAAAGCAAGTGCAATAGAGAAAAAGTGTGATAAAATGCAAAAGAGATGAAACAAATATCACACTCACTGCACAAGACACTGCTTCTATGGGGTTTTGTACTTAACCTCCGCGTAGAGCATAAATGAAAAAAAATTATGGTTTTTTCACTTAACCTCACCAAAAATCAATGATCACACCCTTATTTCACTAAATTACAACCTTATTCCACCAATTACACCCTTATATCACCACAACAATATAAAAGAAATATAATTGAATTCCTCCTTTTTCGAATTTAAAAACAACACAATACAATAAGTATGTGTTTTACAACTTTTTTTTAAAAGGGAATATTCCTTTTACAAAAAAAGTATATTCTAGAGTAAAAATAACTTTTTCCAAAAGAAGGGATTTGAACCCTTGACCTCCTCCTTGCAAGCTTCTTCAAAAAATAAACTTAACCAATTGCTTTAAGAGCATTTTCAGAATATTATACTAAAAAATTTCTACTTAATCTGGATTTTTTCTATGAGGGAAATTTTTTTTAAAAAAATTACATGTGTAAATAAATTCAAACTTTTCCCTTTTTCAGCCTTCTCAAGCAAGCTTCCTCATGTGGGACCCAAGGCATAATTTTTGATATCCAAAAAACTTTAGAAATAGTAAAAAATATTATCTGAGTTTTATTGCAGCGCCATGTTTGCCTGGGATGCCATGGCTACTCTTGGTAATAATTTTTGCACCTGTTCTCTTTCCTACAAGCCATACAAATCCGTACAGGTCGGATAAAATTGATTTTCTATCGAGTTCTAGCAAATTTTCAAGGTATTTATTGCTGGAGATGGATTCAAATTGAAGCCAAGGTGTTTGGAAGGCTGTATAAATCTGTACAACTGAAAAAAATGCCAGATTTTTCATTGAGAATGCAAAAAATAGGGGTTTAATACCATTTGATCAAGATTAGCAGGTGTTTTGGATTTAAAAAAATTGAGAATGAAATGAATCAACAATGACAGCCATGAATTAACATTACAGAGGTTTTTCACAAGTAAATAGGCCGTACAAGTCTAATTTTTACAAAAAAACAATGAATTTAATAACATTTAAATGCTAAAAATTCATTTTTTATACCAAATTAGGAGTTTGAATATAGGAAAATGGAGTATCAAATGGCCAAAATGACCATATTGTGGTATATGGAAAATATATAGGTTTAAATGTAAAAAATATTTGAAAAATTAAAATAATTTAATAATTTTTCAAACATTTAAACCAATAAAATTTTTACTTTATATGGCATACCTTATTTCATGCCAAAATGATATCATGTGAATTTGACTTTTCACCTTGCCTTCCTTTGATTTCACCAAGCTCCCAAAATTACCATGCTCTGATACCACTGATAACTCCTTGAACCAAATAGGTTGAACCTTATCCCCGCTTAGTGCGAGTGCACAAGTATTTTATTAATATTCAAAAAATCAAGTACATAAGGGTGCCTTTACTCCATTAACCATTTTTCATAGCAAACATTGATTTATATAGTTTTTATCAATGACCAGTAAAAACAACTAACCTATAACCAACTATTTATGGGAAAACAACACGTAAGGTAGTTCTAATTAATTAAACTCAAAAATATAAAACTACCTAAAACTTAAACTAAGTTTATTTTATGGGGGTGTCTTTACTAAAAGATGCATGCCCCATTTACAATAATATTAGTTAACCTACCAAAAATCTAACCTAATGTTAACACTTTGGAACAAGTCCTAACATTGAACCCATTCTAAACCTTAAATACACTTGGGTGAGAGTTAAATCTATTTTCTATAATTATAAGGCCATACCCATTCATTTCTAAGCTTAAATTGTGTAAAATTATAATGTAGGATGCTCTCCACAAGTCGTTTATGTAGTTTAATAAATGCTTTATTTTCAATAGGATAGCTTCATTTGATAGGCATATTAGTGATTTCATATCATGAGACTAGATTATGCATGGTGATCTTGATATGTTGGAGGATCTTGGCATACATTATTGACAAAGACAAGCACACCAAATCAAGGGGGAAAACACGCTTGGAGCTGTATTTGGATGGTGGAATGCTTTTGGGAAGGTAATAGGTATATGTGTTCTCTTTCAATTGATTCTTATTATCATTTGAAAACCTTGTTGAATAGGTTGGATTATATTAGTAGTTATTTATGTATTTTTCTTGGTTTCTTGACTAATGCTTGATCTAACAATCTTTGTATTCCATCTCTACACTTCACTTGTTGATTTTGTATCTTAGCCCAAGCATGGAAGGAATGTCACAAAGACACTCCCAAAAATCTAAGTGATTTGGGTGATCCTAAAATGACCTTAAATTCTTACATTATTATTTACATCTTGGCTTGTGGGTAGGAGTTCATAACCTCCCTTTGAGTTTTCTAGGGAAGCACTGACCTAGGAATTCATCTTCCAACATTATTTCAACCCCACTCCATAGTGGGGTTGAAATAATCTTGGAAGATGAATTCCTAGGTCAGTGCTTCCCTAGAAAACTCAAAGGGAGGTTATGAACTCCTACCCACAAGCCAAGATCGAAAAAATAATGTAAGAATTTAAGGTCATTTTAGGATCACCCAAATCACTTATATTTTTGGGAGTGTCTTTGTGACATTCTTTCCATGCTTGGGCTAAGATACTTTGATAGTGGGGTATGCATATTGAGGTTGACTTGATGGGATGCTTTTTTGAGTGGTTAAACAATCTATGTTAGTAAAACCTTCCTCAAAATGATAGCTTAACCTGGACATCACACTACACTGAGTAATTTAAGGATGTAGTGGTTATAAAAAGGGAAATACATTTTTACAATAATCTGGTTAACTCAAATCCAAATGACGTGCCATGCCCTAGTGTTAATCACACATATGGGACCATTTACATCATGATATACTTATAGTATTTAGATAAACCCTACTTGTCATGGAGTACTATTGGTTTAGGGAAAGTATCCTAAAGTTCCATGTCACCGTATGATCTCTTGATAAAAGAGGGGGCCTAAAAACCCTAGTTTTCATGTGCATCTAAATTTGTTAGATTTAAAACTTATTTTCTCTCAAGGAGTATATCAATAGAATCCAAGCATATGAATCCACCTTGTTAGTTTCTAGGATAGGACGTACACTTCGGTAATTTTCTTATTCGTGTTTACTCACATTATATTTTTAGTCTAAAAATTATTTGTGTGTTAACCAAAACACTTGCTCTACACCATTTATTTTGAATAAAGATCTGTTACATTAGTTGAATTCAAAATACTTTTAGCCTTGTTCAAAATTCAATGAGATCATTTATGTTTATGTTTCCAAAACAACATGATTACATTGTTCATTTAAGTATAGACTATTTACCACTTGTAAAATGTTAAGTCCTTTTAACCCAAATTCAAATTTTCATCTTTCTCAGCTCTAATACAAAATGCAATTGGTTTACACCAGAGTATTGCCTACAACTTGGGCTTGGGTGGTTCATTTTTCACACTTGGTTTGAGTAACTTGGGTGAAATTTTCCATTTGGTTTGAAGGTCATTTATCTAGACACTTACCTATTATATTCTTATTGTTGACTTAGATTATCTTACATTTTCTCACACTCTAAGTTCCAAGACCATTTGACATTTGTTTTCCATGGTGCACCATTGTGTTGCCCATTTGTTTTGTGTTTTATACTCAAGATTTATTGTGTTAATTTGTATTCTAAGTTTGTTTGTTCACATCCTAAGCTTCTTGATGTGAAAGGTATTCTTCTAATTTTATAATCATGACCTACCATAGTTGTTTTTATATTTATATGTTATTCACATACTTATAACTTAGATTCTCTTATGATATCCTACACTCTAAGATCCAAGGTTATTTTAACCTCTTCTAATTATCATTTTTGACCAACCAAGGTTGCTTATTCTTGGAACTTATTTCTTCTAATTATGTGTCATCACACCATTCCCTTCTAATTGTAGTCTCAATTTACCTTGTATTTGTTTGATTGAATAATCCAAAGACATATTTTAAACAGTTTTAAACCAAAATACAAAACACTTCATAAACATAGAAAACCATCTTCAAACATGTAAAGGTATACTTGTAGTGGGGTCTCTTACAAACCTAGTTATGAGGAAGAGTATTTCTATGATGGGGAATAACACTCTGTCATGTTTGATGATAACCCCAAAATGGTAGGATCTAATCAAGGTTATTATGAATAACCTATAGAGGATAAAAATGAATCTCTCCTCAAGTTAATCAAATCAGAAGCTATATTATCACCTAATTTTCTAATAAAACAATTGCACACACTTTTTTGAGTAAAGGAGCAACATCTAGATTAACCTCTTACTTCTATTACAAAATCTAATTTTTCTTTTGCTAGCAAAGGGAAAGAACAACTTATAGAATACTCCTCAACTAATTAGGGTCTTGCTACCAAATACTCATAAACTATTCCTATTATTTGAGTATTTATGTTAGCTTATCATAAATACTCTTATGTTATTAGGTGATAATATAGATTAAACTTTGATTAAATTGAGGAGAGATTCATTTTTATCCTCTACAGGTTATTCATAATAACCTTGAATTAGAGAATAATATAAGTTTATTTAATAACTGAGAAATCTTTGAACAAAAATATTTATACAAAGAACACTAATTTATTATGACTATTCTCTAATTATAAGTGCACAAATTTATTATGACTATTCTCTAATTTTTGGATACACAATGATAAAATACACTTATACTATTCTCTAATTCAAATTTTATATATTTCTAAACTATAGATGTTATCTATATATTAGAAATATATAAACTTTGAATTATAGAATAGTATAAGTGTATTTTATGTCTAATTATAAGTATATGTGTATTTTATGTCTGATTTGATTAACTTGAGGAGAGATTATGTTTATCCTCTACAGGTTATTCATAATAACCTTGAATTAGAGAATAGTATAAGTGTATTTTATCACTGTGTATACACTTATACTATTCTCTAATTTAAAGTTTATATATTTCTAATAAATAGATAACATCTATAGTTTATAAATATATAAACTTTGAATTATAAGTGCACAAATTTATTATGACTATTCTCTAATTCTCGGATACATAGTGATAAAATACACTTATACTATTCTCTAATTCAAATTTTATATATTTCTAAACTATAAATGTTATCTATATATTAGAAATATAAAAACTTTGAATTAGAGAATAGTATAAGTGTATACACAGTGATAAAACACACTTATACTATTCTCTAATTCAAGGTTATTATGAATAACCTGTAGAGGATAAAAATGAATCTCTCCTCAAGTTAATCAAATAAAAAGCTATATTATCACCTAATTTTATAATGAAACAATTGCACACACTTGTTCGAGTAAAGGAGCAACATTTAGAGTAACCTCTTAGTTCTATTACAAAATCTAATTTTTCTGTTGCTAGCAAATGGAAAGAATAACTTATAGAATCCTCCTCAACTGATTAGGGTCTTGCTACCAAGATCCAAAAAATCATTCAATAATATGCAGATCAACTTATCATAGACCTAACAACTTATTTAGATATAACTTGAATCGATAATACCACTTTTAAGGAGAAATAACAAATTATAGACCAAACACAACATGAATTAATTGATCCTACATCTATAGTAGACATTAGGGCTTATCCTAAATAAAAAAACCTATAAATGTTTTCCAACATGTTTCACTTGATATAGAGCATAATCTCTTCAATCACTAGGAGATTCTTACCCATTCACAATATCAAGGAACTAAATACTCATCATAGATTAGGGGTGTTTTAAAAAACACTTTGGCAAGTTCATCTCAACTATAATGCCCTTTGGTGAACTGATAATAGATACCCCAAAATTATTATAATTCATATATATCATAATGATAGATTCTAAGGAATCAATACTAAATAGTTAGGAATTCACAATAGAATCAGTTGAACCAACAACATCAAACCTAATCAAATCCAAGATTAATCCAAAACCAAAATTTTATCCGTAAAGTTCATATCCCTAATAGGACTATGCATCAAGGGTACATTCCACCCCAAAAAAATTATATTCCATCAACAAATGTACCAAACATGTAAGAGTGGAATTTGATGAAATAAATAGTCTCAGGGCTTGAGATAAGCAATTGAATCAAGAGAAGGGTGACCCTTATCCATTTGAATTTCCAATCTCCAAGTCCCCTTTTCACCTCATTTTGAGGCACCCAAGTTTGATAAATATAAAGAGAAGGGTGACCCTCAGGAACATATTCAAGTAGTTTTTGTATTATGCCAAGAGGTAGCCTACACCAATGTTTATTGCTTCACTTCTTTCCACATAGTTTGGCTAGAAAATCTCTAGATTGGATCCTAAAATTTCCTAAAGGATCGATGATAGATTAGAATGATCTATCAGAGAAATTTTTCAACCATTTATATTATAATATTAAACATGAGTTAACAATGGTTGAATTATGTAAATCTAGACAAAGATATGGATAAAGCTTCATAGCATTCCTACAATGGTGGAGAGCATTAGCTAGTCGCTTTCAACATAATTTACCAGACAGGCAGTTGGCTGAAATTTTTACATAGAATTTTCACCCTAAAGTATCTCAAAATCTAAGACTCACTTGTGCCAACACATTTGAGAAAATTATTGAGAAGGGAGTGAATATTAAAAAATCACTTATAACTAGAGGTCTTGTAAAGATCTATTCACAAGGTCAAACATCTACTCAAACTCAACCACCTATTCAAGCTACTACTACTACATAGAAACCTAAGGTTTTTAACAAGAACAAGAATGTGGTGGGAAATGGAATGCCAGAATAGATTCATTTGCAAATGGTGTATGCTCTATTGGCTCCAAATATACAGCCATCTCAACCTAATCTATCAACCATTTTAAAAATAGCTCCTTCTCAAAGAAGATTCAATAAATATAGAAGATTCATCAAAATGGGAGAACCTATTGAGGTGGTATTCTAGAAGCTAGTGGTAGCTAATTTGAATATATGGCTTATACCAAATACATTTATAGAAGATTAACCTAAACCTAACTGGTATCTGTAAAATGAATTTTATAATTGTTATTATGTAATCATCCATGCTATTTATTGATGTATATAATTAAGATATCTTACTAAAGACCTAATTGAAAGTGGGGAAATTATAGTGAAATAAATAGAATAGAACATAAACCAAGACATGGGAATCTACAAATACCCATTTTAATAGAGGAATAATTAGAATCAAGGTCAAAACCAACATCAATAAGGACAAGGCCATAAATTGAATCAACATATTCATAATCAAGATCATAATACCAAAACTAATAACTTGGATTACAATAACATGTTTTATGATTATAATAACACCATGGGACATGTTTCTACAAATCATGTTTCCATCATTACAATCAAAACCCATGAATCATCTAACACTTATTAAAGTGTTGGTTTCCCTATTTTAGGGATGACACCCTCTTCTTCAAGTAATTCTACACCATATTCAAATAATTCCATTGTGCTTTGAGTTCAATAGGTTAATATTCTTGTAATACCACCACTGCTAATATTAATGGCTCCTTGCTGACTCAAAATTGTGAAATCATAATTAGATGCTTTTGAGTCACCCTCTAAGGCACTTTAACTTCTAAAATTGATCCAACTATGAACACCATACTAGACAAGGCCAAGCCCTCTTGTCCTTTTGTTGAGAAGCCATATAGTATTTAGGGCCAACTAAGAAAAAAATTGTGTAAATTTCTATTCTTGATCTCTTACATACTTTAGAAGTCTACATAGCTATACTAAATGACTTCCTTTAATATTCCACTATTATATAAGACATTAAACCTATCCAATTTCAAACACTTTTAGGGCATCTATCTCTGAGCCAGTAACTTACATTTGATCAATGAGATATGTCTTCCCTTAGTTTGAGCCATAATAACCCCCTGTCTATTAAAGTCATTATAGAACACCATAAGATCAAGAAGGTTCTAATAGACAATGGTTTAGGGTTGAACATAGTGTCAATAAAGTTGATACAATGATTTTTATATACCACCAAGGACATACAAACTAAAACAATCATGATCAAAGTGCATGACAACATTTAAAGAGAGTCTTCTGAGGCTATTTGTTTGCTAATCATTATTGGGTTTGTATCCAATGATACCCTATGTCATGTCATGGACATTGAATTGCCATATAATATACTTTTTGGTCATCCTTGGATACATGAAGTATAATTGTCTCATCTACCTTGTATCAATGTCTTAATTTCCCCTATTATGGAATTGAGGTCACCATTTATGTTGATTTATAGCCCTATCAATATTATAAACATCTAGAGACTGAATACCGTAATTATAAATATTGCCCTGGATATGAATTTGTAGCAAAAAAGAATAAAGAAATAGTTTCTAAACTACCTAAATATAATTATATTAACCTTAGTGATCTTATTTCCACTTCAACCAATCTATTTCCCATAGCATCTACAAACCAAATCATTGTTGAGGATGTAGGCATTTACACATACCATTTGAAAGATGCCTTTCATATTTCAAAATTTCCAAAATATCCTACGTCTTATGATAGACCTAATTTTTTTGAAATATCTTGAAAGCCTAACTTGCTTTGGTAGAAGAACATGCAAAAACCATTACTGGTATTTATACCAATGACTTCACCAAATCAAGATCAAGAAGCCTTTACTGAAGGATATTGGTTATAGACTAATGACCTCACTAATTATTTTCAAAATCCCAAGTACCCTATCTCTAATCACATTATAGATAGTTTGGATTATAGAAGAAAAGGCCTAGGTCTATGAGAACAAGGCATTCTAGAATTGTTATCGATTGGTAAACCTACTATGAGTCAAGGTCTCATATTTATACCATCTGGGGGTGACTTCATGTATTTTGATAGTGATTCTTATTTATCGACTAATGAAGAAACTCCCAATAGTGACACAATGTCCCATTATAATGCTTATAATGAACTCAATGACACTGATCTAGTTGAATCCAATTCTATTATAACTATCACAACCCATTATCCACTTAACCTTTTCCATCCTAACCTTATAGATAGGGACCAACAAAATTCTATTATAACCCTCCATGAATTTTAGAATAAGGATTCTATTTTTGAGTACATGGGCCTCAAATATAGATTTTTAATTGGTGATCACAAACAAGAAATCAACTTCTCCTTGGACTCTCCTACCTACTTTAGAGAGTAGGCAAACTTTCTTGGTCATAAAAAATATAAAACATCAAGATATTTATGTGAAAACCTCTTTGAGGTGCTCATTAGTCAGGGGAAAAGTAAAGAAAAAGACAAGCCCTTGAGTGAAAAACTATTTCAAGAACTCTTGAATGTGGAAGTTTGCTTACCTCCATAGGAAGCACAGTGTCCACCTAATCCAAGCTCTATATCTAATGCTAGTATTACCTCTAAATATCATAAAGTATTTGAACATCTTTCTCTCAACTTTCTTGAGATATTTACTAATTGGCCATTTCCTGAACTGGTAGATTCATATTCCTCCCACTATCTTGAGCTTTGGGGCTCACAACCAAAGTTAAAGCATAATAAGAGGATTAGGATCAAACACTACCTACTATTTTAGAAGATGGTTCTACACTCCCTATAGAAAATACCACTAAAGTGAACTTGGGAACTTATGAAGATACCAAAATAATTTATCTAGGATCATTCCTCATCGATGAAGAGGATGACTATATTTCACTATTCTGATGGATTTTATTGATATCTTCTCATGGTCTTATTCATACATGCTTGGCATGGACCCTAAATTATTCATGCATCACCTTATGGTATATCCAAATGTCAAAATCGTCAAGCAAAAATTGTGAAAGATATATCCACACTTTACTATTTTGGTGAAAATGGAGCTAGAAAAACTATTGGGAGCTATCTTCATGAGATCACTAAACTATTCTAAATAGATACTAAATATAGTCCCAGTGAGGAAAAATCCATATGGTATTCACTTGTGTATTAATTTTCAAGATATCAACAAAATGTGTCCTAAGGATGATTTCCCTCTATCTAATATTAACATGATTATTGACTCAACTGCTAGGTATGAGATGTTGTCCTTCATAGATGGCTTCTCAAGATACAACTAGATTAAGATAGATCTAGAGGACCAATACAAAACTTTTTTCACCATGCCATGGGGAACATTCTATTACCAAGTAATGCATTTTAACTTGAGTAACACTAGTGAAACATATCAACATGCCATGACTATCATCTTCCATGATATGATGCATGATATAGTCAAGGACTATGTTGATGATATTCTAGAAAAATCAAGAACATGTGTTAGACATCTTGATTTTCTATAGAGAATCTTTGAGATACTTCATGAGTATAAGGTTCATCTAAATCCTAAGAAGTACATCTTTGGCGTCACTTTAGGAAAATTGATAGGATTCATTATATCACAAATAGGAATTGAAGTGGATCTGGCTAAGGTCAAGGCTATCATGTAAATGCCTCCACCTTCTTAATTGAAATAACTCTATAGCCTGTAGGGAAAGATCCAATCTATTCACATGTTTATTTATTAATTGGTAGAAAAGTGTCATCCTTTTATGCACCTCTTGAATAAGGGGAACATTTTTAAATGGTATGTTGAATGTCAACAAGTATTTGCAAAACATAATGCATATTTGGCCAATCTACTAGTTTTGAAGCTGATAACACCTAGACAACCATTAATTATTTACATATCAGCCATAAAACATGTATTGGGGGAACTCTTGACCCAACATGATGAACAAGGAAAGGAACATACATTATATTATTTGAGTAGAACACTAGTATCATATGAGCATAATTGTACACCTATTGATAAGGATTGTTTGGTAATGGTGTTTGCTTCCCGAAAGTTGTAACACTACATTTAAATAAAAAAACTATTGTTATTTTTAAAGTGGAACCTCCCAAATATTTATTATCCAAAGCAAATATTTTAGGCCACATGGATCAATGGGTCATACTCTTGAGTGAATTTTATATTGAGTATCAAAACCAAAAAGCTATTAAGGGTAGTTCATTACATACCAACTTGTTAAAACTCTTATTATGAATACTCAACCACTAATATTTGATTTTACATATGATTCTATCATGGTGATAGAAGAAGTGGCTTGTGAGCTTGAACAATGGAAATTATACTTTGATGGATCCTTTACATCCCATAGATCTAGGTTTATCATTTTATTGATTACACTTCAAGGGGACCTCATCCCCAAGGCCTTTCATATTATCTTCACTTGCACTAATAATATGGTTGATTATGAATCTCTTATGGTAGGACTTCATCTTGAAATACAATGGGATATACAATAGTTAATTATTTATGGAAATTCTCAATTGATCATTAATCAAACCACAAACTAATATCAGACTTGAGATGAAAATATTGTACCCTAAAAATACATTATGGATAATCTCAAGTTACACTTGAAGTCCCTACAAATTGATTAGGTGCCCCAGGATAATAACAGATCCATTAATGCAATGGCAATAATTGGTTCCATGGTACAAGTTCCTAGAAGTGCTAATGAGTATCAATTTATTATTGAAAATATTCTAAAGCTTGCTCATATATTTCTATATTTAGAGAGGGTATGTATAATTTCTAATCCCAATATCCCACTTGAACTTCCTTAGTATCAATACATTTATAATTATTTCCACAAGCAAGTTTTCCCCCTGACATTTCACAAAATCTATAGAAAATCTTCTTTTATCACCTAGTCCATTATACCCTCCTTAGAAACACTCTTTATTATAAGGGCTATGATGGAACACTTATTCATTGTTTATCTTTGGGAGAATCAAATGTTAGCACTTAAAGAGGTCCATGAAAGAATGTGTGGGGCCCACACTAGCAGTGTAGTCTTAGTCAAGAAACTCTTCAGAATAGGGTACTATTGGCCCAAGATGAAGATAGATGCTTGTAATTATGTTAGGAAGTGTATTACCTACCAATAACATGGTAATTTGATACACATACCTTCCTTACCATTACAACCAATCACTAAACCATGGTCATTTTATACATGAGGTCTCGATCTCATTGAGAAAATAGACCTAACCTCTTATGATGGCTACAAAAACATTCTCACTGCTAACATGTATTTTAATAAGTGGATTGAGGCCATTCCTCTCACTTATGTCATTAGGAAGGAGATTTCCAAATTTATTCATTACCATATCATCTGTTAATATGGTATCCCAGACTATATTATTTTTTATAATGGTGGCTTGTTTGTGAATAAATATTTGAAATCCCTTTATACCATATTCAAAATTAAACATAAGAAGTCCATAAATTATAACTCATAAAGAAATGGTCAAGTTGAGGCATCTAACAAAACCATTGTCATAATCCTAAAGAATATTGTCAATGATGTTGGACATAATTGGCACATGCAAATTTTTCTTACCCTCTAGGCCTATCGCACTAGTCATCTCACCCCTATAGGAGCCACTCTATATTCCCTAGTGTTTGGCATAAAAGCTATTATCCTAGTTGAGGTTGAGATACCTTCATTGTGGGAATATTTTGAAAACATTGTTGATGATAAGGATTATCAAGTTTCTAGGTTAAAAGAGGTGAAATTTTTTAATGGAAAGCATTTAGCTAACTTTGACAACTTGAGAGTGTATAAGAATAGATTATGTCATAGTTATAATACGCATATTCTCCCTTAGGAGTTTGAAGTTGGTGATTTGGTCTTGAAGGAAAACCAAAATAACACTAATGCTGAACGTAATAATAAGGGTAAGTTTAAACCCAATTGGCTAGGCCCAAACTGGTTATAGAAAACTATGGATCAAGCATACAAATTGGATACACCAGCAAGCAAATAAATCTTAGAACCCATGAATATTATACACCTCGAGTAGTTCTATGCTTGACAACATTTTTTGAACCATTGTTTACAAGGTCCCTTACTTGGGGGAAACTTTTGATGAAGTCACTTATTATTCCATTATATTTACAACCTGGACCATTGTACCTTGTACCATTTCACCCTAGTACCATTCCATTTTGGACCATTGTAACTCTAGACCATTGTAACCCTATACCATTTCATTTTCGACTATTGTAACTCTAGACTATTGTAACTTGGATCATTTATATTACATAAAACCAATTTTACTTTCATATAGACCATTGTAACCTTGAACATTATACCCAATACCAATTATGATCTTGATTATGATTTACAAGCATTCTAGACACATTCAGTGCCCATTCTACATGGTAGTTAAGTTGGATAAGTAATCACAACTTCCTTTGCAAACAAGTGTGCAAGGGTATCTCAACACATGGTTTTTGCTTGATGGATGGTTCCTTGGGATTTATCCACCACTACATCTTGTTCTATTTTTTATACTTCTTGTTAATCATCACTTACTTAACAAGATCACATGGGTGGTTGTCAATTTTAACTATTATTGGACCTCCTATCCATGGACATGCCTATCCTTAGCTAGGTAGTTCCTCATACATATATTCATATCCCTCTTTCAACTATTTTAGCTATTATTTAAACTCTTACCTATGGAAGTGCATCTCCTCAGTTAAGTGGTTCCTTGTGCCTTTATTTATATTACATTTTTGTTGTTTATCCCAAAAACATGAAAAAAAACACTAGAAATTGATATGAGAAAATACCAAAAGCATTATATTTTACCTTTGTATATTTTTATCTTGATTTCTCTTGATGTTTTACGAGCAACCTGAACCACACTCTTACCATTTTTATGAGTTGGATCATTTTGTATCCCATCATTCTCAATCATGTTAAGGTGATTATAAAATTCCAAAAACATTGGTAAAAGATCTATAAAATCCTAAACATCACAAAATCATGAAAATTGGCTTAGAATTTTCACAAGCAATATAAATCCGTCAAAATTTTTAGGATGGGCAATCTTGTTTGTTTAGTTTATTTATAGAACACCTTGGTATTTTTCCAATTACATTAGCCTGAGGTCTGCACAGACTACGTAGGCAACACTTGGATACATGGGGTATCTTGGGTCAGCTTAGTTGCACCTTTCTTTTCTTTTCAACCACTTCTTTGCCTTAAGGATTCTAGGAATCATCACTATTTCAAAAATACCCACTTATCTTTTAGTTTTCTAGTCCTTATTTGCTTTTTATTACACACTCACCATTTTGAAATTCACCATTAAATGCATTGTTCATTTGAAAAAGATCCATGATTGTACCCTTGGATTTTTATTTATGCTTTCACTGTTTTGCAAGCTATTTACACTATCACCATTTTATGAGCTCTTTCTCTTTCTCAACCTTATATGTAGTAGCCATTTTGAATTCTCAATTTAGTTCATTTGTGCCTACTCATCTTTTATATTTTATTGTGGTTTCATCTAAACCATACTCACTTTTATTATGCACTCACTATTTTATGAGATCATCCCTATATTATTCTACAACACAATCATGTTTTCTTATCATCAATTTTCTTCTATCCCATATCCTAGGAAAAATACATTTGGTTTGAAGTTCATGTTGGATCTTATGTCCATAGAACTATGTAGGCAACATCCACTTACCTAGTGCATCTGGAGTTAGCTCAACCACCCCTTCTTTTTATTCTATTCCCACCATTTTGTTTTTTTTGTTTCATTGTCTCCTATTACCTAGGGGTAATTTTTGTTTCATCTTTATTTTCTTGTTGTTTCCCATTAACTTGGGGGCAATTTTGTGTCCATTATTCTTGTGTTGTAATATTAGTGTCATCATCACTTAGCTTAGGGGTCACCCTATCATAGAGCATAATTCCTCTATTACACATGCATGAACAATTCGTTTTCTATCTACTCTAACATTGTAATTAACCATTGTTTATGTTTGTTTATTGTGTGTTTAGAATAGTTTACTTACGACACTTTTCTTTGATTTAGATTATTTAGTTGTTTTGATTGTTTGGTTCACTGTCTCTTCATTTATTTTTATTGGAATTTTATTGTTTTGTTTTGTCTATTCATTTGTTTATATTGTTATTTTATTGTGTTGTTATTTTGTTTATTATTGTTTTGTTGTTTGTTTATTGGTGTTTTGTTGTACTCTTGTTTCTTTTTATTATTTTTTTGTTGTGCCTTTATTCTTTTATTTTATTTTCCTATTTTGTCTTGTTTATTATGTTATTTTTATTTATTTTTATTATTGTGTTTGAATACATTTAGTAAACATTTTGACTCTGGCCTTATACGAGGCTTTAATTATTTACATTTGTAATTGAATTATTATTATTATTTGTTTGTTTTTAAAATACACTTTGTTAATGTGTGGGTATTGATTATTCATATCTTGATTCCATGTTATTTAACAATTTATTCTTATTTTATTTTATTTAATTGTTTATGTTTTCATACATTCTTGTTCCTACTTAAATCTCGATAATTCATATCTTGATTTAACATGGGTTACATTTCTATAATTACCTACCATTTTATTTTCTTTGTTTTTATTCAAATGCAAATAGTTTTAACTTTGGTTTTGGTATTTTGATAATTTTCTTTAGTTATAAGTATTCACATTTAAACCAGTCAATTGCAAATCAAATACAATATTATTATAAGTTATTCATACTTATGATAAATAATTTTATTTTGATAAATTAAAAACCAAGTGATCCAAAGTCCAAAATTTAATGTGGTGCTGAAGAACATCTCTAAACACACTATCTAACAATATACCCTAGGCTAAACATTGGAAATAAACATGACTCTCTATGTAGGATGTGCATATCTTAGCATAAACACTGAGTCATACTGACTGTTTATAAATTTAATTTAGGATGTGAATATCCTAATTTATCCTCTAGAATCTAGTCACACATCAAATAAAACCATATATACATCAACATTCATATGCTAGCTAAGAACGTGCATCTCCTAAAATTGGCATATATCAACATATCATAACAAGAGCAACATAAATGTAAACATCATATGACACAAAATAATATTAAGAGTCCATATACAAGTAGCAATGAGACAAAAAATGAATATCACATATATGTCTCAAAATAATGTTTTATGCATAGTGAGAATATCTATACATCTCATAATACAAAATAGAGATACAAAATTAGATCTGATCATGGATATCCATCGAGGGACTCTACCAAAATCTTTGATCCATACTTGAAGCTAGTGATGATGGTGGATGTGGTGGTGGAGGTCCCATGACTATTCACTATGATGATGGTTATACCACTAATTGATCTAACTTGGTATCAAGTCTAAACTTGGCAATCCAACTAGTACACTGAGAGCTTATATAGTCTCTATAGGAATGAACTATACTCTTGACATGGACTATTACCTCATATAACCTCTATCAATAAGCTATCTCATCATTTGTACATAAGACATCATAATTCATACATAAGACATCATTCTTGGTTGTAATCACATCGACCAAGGCTCTAGCTAACCCTGAGCCACTATCTTTGTTGGTTTATTGAGCCTCATCCCACTCCTTTGTGAGTTTCTCCACATGGGATACTAGTCTCTCCCTATCCAACTAAGATCTATCTCACTCTCCAAATTCTATTAGAAGCTCTACATCATGAGTAGCTAACTAAGCCTAAACCCATGAAAACTATGCCACCTATCTCCTTAGAGTAACAATCTGTACATCCATGGATGTAATAAGACCATATATCCTAGTGGTCTCCCTCTGTGTCATCACCAACTATGCATATAAACTAGCCACACCACCTTGTAAGCCTACTATCTTTGATAAGCATGCCATAATCTCAATCTATAACTTGTCAATAAGTGTTTGGTCCTATACAAACCTAATTTTACCAAAGGTTACAACCTATTATAAACCTATGCATGTCCCTATCCTATAGGACCTAGCCTCTCCTATACCTATCATATGGCCCTCATCACCACTTGATGCTTCTCATTGCAATATCCTATCTATCTAGATCAATCATCTTAATGTAATCTAGAGGATACTATTATCCCTAGTCATGAATTACTTATATAAAAAGGGCACATGGAATAACCAACTGCACTAGTACCTGAACCTATCCCTATATTGGGGCCTAACTCCAAATCTCTGTTACCTAACCCATAATTATTATAGAACTAGTGGTTATGGTCTAGTGAATCTAATCAGCTTGGCCCCAACCCACCATGTTTTATAGATGTCTATAATGCTCATGTCTATAATCCCACTTACATAATCCCATATCACATGTATAGGTTAGCCATACTCTAAAACTACCTAATTTTGAGGCAGTGGTGGCCCCCACTCCCTGATCTCCCTGATCATATGTACAAAATAATGGGGACCCTCTAGGATATCCTATTGAAATCCAAATTTCCATTGGACTCAATATAGCCTACACCAATCCACTATAAAGTCATGGTAACCTATAGTGTAGCATGGTGTCATCATATAACCAGTCATGCATAGATCCCTAATCTAAAACCACAAGGTAGCCATATAAGGTTTCCAGATAAAATCCCCATCAACCATCTCATCTATAATAAGGTAAGACTCCTAGATGGCCTTGTATACCTAAACCTATCAAATACCATCTAAATGCTAATATATTTTTGGGCCCCCAATGATACCTCAACCCCACTGGTTGCTCAATGGAAATATGCTGCCAGGCCCAGACCTAGAGCAATGCATTATGCCCAATGCTATGTACTCTATAATAGGCTATCATGTGTAAATATTTTTATAGCTACACCATCATAATTGGCCCTCATGTAATCAAGCATCTCTTGGACCACTTTGATCAATCTAAGTGGGAATAACCATCCACTTTTATCATGTAGTATAAGGCTAATAATAAGAGCCATCAAGATCACTACCTCTGGGGGGACTTTTCACTATGCTAAAACCACTACCAAATCCCCCTCTACTAATGATCTTGATCCAATATCCAAAGCCAAATCCAAGTCCTCTAATTCATCTATATCAATACTCTTGTCAAAAACCTCTAGGTTAACCACTCCAATCAAGTCCTTCAAAATAGCCCATTGGCCCACTGACATCCAAGTAATCTTATGGCCCTACATCAGGATCCAAAATATACTATGAAAATACTCCAATGTAACCATGACATCCCTAGTTGATAAAAGGAATGTAAAGTTCTCTAAGTGCCACCTCTCTACAAGTGGTGATAAATATGCCCTATCTATGCAAATCATTGGCAACTGTGCTAGGTGATATAGTTTCACTACCTCTAGTATGCCTATGAGCTCATATTTATATATCCCCTATTGTCATATAACTTAAGAGCATCTCTCCAATAATGTGATCACCCTAACTCGCTCTTTTCAGTCCAAATAAGGAACTAGGTCAATCAATTTTCTTCTAATCATTTAAATCTACCTACAATATTCTAATTTTAGGCCTAGGCTAATCTCCTATGGGCTTCATTATGTATTCTTCTATCTTAATTTCATTCCTTATGGCAACCTCACCATTTTATTAGCAATCTTGTGATTTGGTAGGATGTTCCTATTAATCTGTAAGTCAATCTCACTATTTAGTAGATCAACGTCACCATTTACCCTCACTAGTTTACAAATTCACCATTAAATAGGGCACTATCACCGTTCGATAGGATGATATTATTAATTTTGACATTTTCCTTATTTAACTCAGTGTTTTCTACCAAAATCTATGAGTTCACCAAGCAGTTGGTGATCTCATCGATTTGACTCATAACCCCACTAAAGCATTGGTGATATCACTAATCTTGACATAAAATTCACCATTATCAAAGGCAAAATCATTAGTTATAAATTTGGGTAATCGATAGGATCATTGAACTACCTAGTAATTAATGCCATAAATGCAAAACTAATTACCAAAAAATGGTACTTACTAACTATCCACTCTATGGTGGTCTCTATTACTCTTGAATGTGCTCACCAAGGTATCGATGGTAGGGGATATTAGCCATTTTATCTATCTCTCTCACACACAAATCTCAAAGCTCTAGAATGTTATAGTTAGGGGTGAAAATGACTAATTTGTACCCCTAAGGGGTCAAAATATAGTAATTTTTTCAAAAAATTTATCCCCAAGGGGTCAAAATATAGTAATGTTTTCAAAATTTTCATCCCCTAAGCCTATCAGTTTGGCTTTGTTTATTAGTTTTCCTCTTGTTTTATTCTAATTGCTCTATTTTTTAGCCTTCTTTACTGAAATTAATGTGATTATTATTTCTTTTGATTAAGGGCCAAACCATAAAAAAGTTCAATTTTTTAATCCTCTCCTTGAGGGGGCATCATGAGCTGCCCAAACATTGTTTGGATCATTTTCATAGCCCTATTTCTTTGTGAATCATGCAAAATTTAGTGGAAAAGAGGAACAAATTTATTTCTTTTAGTTATAGTGACCTTTTTATTCTTTGAAAAAATGTTGTGTTGACCAAATGTCTTATGACACCTTATCAAATAAGGGTAAATGTATACATCCAATTCTTATCACTATTGTGCTAAAATTACAAATCAAAGCAATATTTTGCAATAACACACAATCTGGACCAAAATCACCAAAATGCTCAAAATTGTTTTTACAAGTCACATGCAGGTGTTGATTCTTACCTATTGATCCCTTATTGGGGCAAGGCATTTTATAAAATATTTATCTTTTCTTAATTCACTTCAATTTAAATTGTAACCATGCAAAATGATGTCTTAAACCACTGAAATCTTTTAATTTAGTTACACACATCACATGCATGTGTCAATTCACATCTATAAGACCCTAATTGGGGTATTACCTTGTATGTAGCTAACACCTTCTTTTAATTATACTATAGTCAAATTATAATTCAGTAAAGTAACATTTCTAACTAGGTTGATTAAATATTCTATTTTCTTGGGGTATTAAAAGTGTTAAATCATGCTTATTACCGTTCTTGAAGGAGGGATGATACTTATAAGGTATTAATTATCTTACTTGCATAATTAGCTTCTTGAATTCATTATCACTACCCCTTGAGCGAGTAGGCTTAACACATTAGTTCATTATTCTTATTTTGATATTTCTTAACTAACACATGATCTAACTTGTTTTGTAATCCTATTATATACCTTACACTCATCTAATAAATTCACCACCTTAAAAATCCCTTATTTAAGCTAAAAACTCTTTTTGATATTTACTAAATAGTTTTATCCAGGGTTGAATTTGTACTTAAAATATATTAGCACTTTATAGGTCTAGGTTAGCCTTTGTCCATCCAGACAAGGACCTTATTTAATTTTATTAATTAATGATACATGGTAAATTGGGTTGACTCTATCGGATAAACTTTTAGAAAGGTTTAGGCTTAAATCCAACTATATATACACATCCTTTTCACCATTTCTTAGAGAGAGATAGGTTAATCATTTATTTGAACTTATTTCTAATCTGGTCTTCACCATTCTACTTGAGGAATCATTGTTTAGGGTTTACACTTGGAGAATAATCTTATTTTATGGAAATGTATTGGATGTTTTGGCCTATCTTATTTATCCTTACAAACCACAACAACCTCTTAAGAATCACCTTTAGCCAAGGGAGATATTGACTCTCGATAGATTCATCTTCAAGGTAAGTATCTCTAACTCTTACTCCTCTATTTTAGTAGATATAAGTAGAATACGTAATGTATTTTGAATGCATTTATCTCTCCATGCATTAGGGTCATATCTATACTTGCTTAATTAAAATTATTCTGTGCATGTTTACTTTTATGTTTATCACCCCTATTTTTGCCACAAGTTTTGGTGAGCACTAGGTTAGACTTTACTTTAATTTTTGAATAAGAAAATATAGAACCTATCTAGGGTTATTGCATGGTGTTGCTTGAGTAAAAGATTTGAAACCCTATGTAGTGATATTATTGTGGTAAGGGACCCCTTGGTAAGGTCTAATAGATACATCTTGGTCATGATCTCAATTGTCTAAATATACCAACAAGAAAAAGGGTAAGTGTGATTTATCTTCTTTGATATAGGATTTATTTTTAGATCAACTTCACTCTCCCTTGTATATATTTTGGTGAACCCGACATGAATCTAATACTTGTAAGTTTTATTTCATGCATTAATTTATTATCATGTTATATATTTTTATTTTATAGTATTATATCAAACGTATTGATATCATCTAACAGTATGCATCTAGGTTTAACACAATCATTCCAAAAGTATTCTATTTTCTTTGTGTAGGTCATCTCCAACATCAAGTAACTAGATCGATCAACTTGACAAAGTTATTTTTTTAGCATACAATTTTTAAAAATTTGTTGACTAAGTTGACTTTATTTGTAGCTTATTTTTAGCATATAGGTTTTGCATGCTTCATCCACCCTGTCAACTTTATTGGTAGAATATAAAAATCAACATTTGAGAAACACATCATAAAATTAGAAAATTAAGCATATTAAAAATTGTCAAGGTTCATTCTTATCTTCCCTATCATTTTTGTTTTTCATTTTTAGTCTTACATTTTATAGTTTATAGTTTATAAAAATGTAACCCTACATCAAACTAGATTAACTAGTTCAACATAGTTCTATATCCTAATTTATCTCTATAAGACTTAGTCGATCTATTAAAATATGTTATTTTATATCTTGATTCTATAAGTAGTAGCGTATTGGTAAAACCAAAGTTACAGAGAGATGAATACTAATAGAGAAAATAATTTAAAAAATATTATTTCCTTCTTCATATGAAAACCATAGGAGAGGATTACAATTATATAGGAAAAGTATTTCCTATATTTGGGGAGATAAAATCTCCACCACAATCTTCATAAATCTCCCTAAACTAACAAAACCAACAACCCAAGCTAAATATGAATATATTGTTATTTAAAATATAGTCTATTAACTAATAAATCTAACCATAAGCTATTTAACATATTATTGTTTTACCAAATAATAATTATGTTATACATTAATAATGTTTACACAATACCTCAACATTCACCCCCTTGTAAACATTATTAATCATATCTACACCCCCTTAATATGATCATGGGGAGAAATACATCTTCAAGAACTGGTCTGAATATAATCATATGCCAATACATACTTTTAGGTCTGCATACTATTGATGCAATATTAGTACACATGACCACTATTATGTGAAGGAATGCATCCCACATTTACTTTAAATGATCATATATATATGTGTCACTAGGGGTCATCTCCATAAATAAGTAAGGTAGTTGTAGGATCTTTATAGTTAGCTTCCCTCTTATATGACTATTTACCATATTTCATTATATCCACATTCTCCCTTTTCTCCAAATCTTAGAGGATGTCTAAACAAGAAAGGGAATGAAAATACACACAAATATTAAAAGGAAATATCATGAGGAATAAATCCTCATTGTCATCTTATGAAACCACTATTAATGTTTGTTTCCACTCAAATAAAAATAGCATAGATGGTCTCTACTACCACTGAAGAATTGTCCTTGGCATTATCTGATTTGGAACAGAGGATAACACACTAAAAAAAAAGAAAAACACACCATGCTAAAAATAACACACCACATAAAATGTCACCAAAACATTCTGGGCCTTGTTGTTGGTGACTAATGAGAGGATATAAAACCTCCAGCCTCTATTTCCTCCTTCCTCTAGTAGATGAATCTACTTATTCAACTGATGAATTTATTAAGCTCGATTAAGGAGAAACCCCTCTCATAATATGGATGTTGCATAAAGTGAAAATGCATCCAAAAGCCAAAAATTTTTATTTTTAAATTTTTTGACAATGACTCTAAGCCTAAATGACTTTGAATTTTTGACATATGGACACTAATTAGAAAACCCCTAACTAAATGAATTTGATAAATAATGTACATATATGAATGCAAATACATTTTTACGGACATTAATAAAAACCCTTTGTTGACTTTTGATAATTTTTTGATTTTAACATAATTTTTTTTTACAAAAATAATAATGACTAAATAATGACCATAAAATTGGATTTTATTATAATTAGACAAATAATAACTATGACCCATAATGACTTTGATGTAAATAAATGACTGACCATAAACCTTGACTCTAAACTCTTGACATATGAACTATATTAAACTAAAACAAAAAATACTAGAACCTCTTTCTCATGATCAAATGCATTTAACCATAAACACAAAGATATTAAATAACAATTTAAATGACATTGCTATGAAGTGGCACCAAAATAAAAAAACTTAATCAACTAATTATTAAAGATAGACTCAATTAAATAAAAAATCTTACATATTTTTTTTTTTGAATTGCCACAAAAAATAATAACAATATTACTCTTAGAGAATAAGAGAATAGGATGTAGAATGGTGGATGTGGAATAACCAGACAATAAAAAACTATATACAAGAAAATAATTATTACATGGTAAGATTTTGTGGATGGAATGAAGACATTTGATATTTTATAATATGTAATGATAATCTTAAATGCCATGGGATGTAGGTGGATGGTGATGAGAGATGAATGGAATGTGATGGATTTGTGCCATTTATATGAACATAAGCATCGAATATCAATGCCTATGAAATCTGTATTTGTGCTAGTTGACTATCATGAGAGTTAAAACATATCAGAACTGAATATTAAACTATGCATCATTGAAAATGACATCGAACCAATAGAATTTCACCTAGTTCTATGTTAAAGATCAGAGCTACACTTTCAATATGTATGAAGATAAGGATTCACTCTTGAAAACCAATAATCGGATAACACCACATGAATAAAATACCATGTAAATAATGGATATCAATATTAAATTGGAGATACTATCCCTGGTTGACGTGTTAATAGGATCTATAAATTCCAAATGAACTCTACTCCAAATGTAGATGACTCACTAAAAAACTTCAATAAAAATTAGAATACTCCTAATCTATGATAATACTATTTATAGAAGCACTTCTCCCATATATATATATATATTCAAAGAATAAATGAACTACCCCTATTTTTCTCTTATCCTTCCATCATAGATTCTTGCTTTGATACCAGATATTGGTAAAACCATAGTTGCAGAGAGCCAAATACTAACAAAGAAAATAATTCAAAGAATATTATTTTATTATTCATATGAAAATCATATAGGGGGATTAAAATTATATAACAAAAGTATTTCCTATATTTGGGGAGATCATATCTCCACCATAGTCTTTGTAAATCTCCCTAAACTAACAAACCCAATAACCCAAACTAAATATGAATATATTGTGAGTAATAATATATTGTAATAACTAATAAATATAACCACAATATATTTAATGTATTATTTTTTTACCAAACAATAATTATGTTATACATTAATAATGTTTACATAATACCTCAACATAGTGACCCTGTCGACTCTGTTCTATAATGTTTGCATACAATGTCACCTAAATTGACTCTATACTCTTCACAAAAAGGAATTAACCTATCTTGCTAGTAATTAATTCACTTTAGGTTTATGTTGATTTCTTAATTAGTGTAAAAAACATATACTAAATAGGAGGTTTTTTAATTTACTAATTTAGTCACACTATTTTCTCTTTTGCACACACTTCCAAATCAATTAATGCTAAAAAACATTCAACATTTTCTTCCCAAGGTATACCTAATTAGATTTCATCACCAAGGGGGAAGCCAACTTGGTTTTTTGGCTAAGTATAAACATGTAGTTGATGGTATATATTGGTAAAGCACCCAACACCCTTATCATTTCAAGATTATGAAGTGAGGGGGTAGGCCCCAATACCAAGCTAGTACCATCACCAATACAAATCCATTTCAGCCTAAACTACCTAAAACTATCTATATATTGACTTTATAATTCCTTATTATAGCAAACTCCCCATTACATTAATTTCAAAATTTATTATAACTTAACAACATTCAGGAATGACCATTTATTTTAACATTTACATTCTAGTTTTGTTGTTTGCTTTTTTATCATTGTAATTTTTTTGCAAAAAATTTACTAGGCAACATTAGTATAAGGTTTATTCTATGTGATATAATTAAATCAAACACATTTATTTAATTTTTTATGTGTTTAATTTTATTTGTTTTGTTGTTATCTTGCAAAAAAATTCCCTATTTTTAAAACATAGTTGACCTTGTCGACTTAATCTCTTATAGGCTACCTGTTCTTTTTAACTTCAGTATATAGTTGACCTATATGTCTATGTATATTTTTAACCTATTCAATTTTAACATATGCAAAACAAATTTGAGCAATTCGACTATGTATTTTTCATCATGTTCTCTTGGTTTTTCCTATAGACTCTATCGACCTAGTTGACTCTGTACCTCCTAGCCAATATTATTCTGTATTTGGCCAACTATGTCTTTATTTTTCTTATTTGACTTTTTATCTCAATTTCTACATTCAAGCATCATGAAATCCACTATTAGAATATTTTTAAACAACCTAAATACATTTATATGATATATGGGATGTTATTTTCTTCCTACCTTTGCTACCTAATAGGATCTTCACTCTTGGAGAACTTTTTATCATCCCTCATATATGGATTCTAATATGGTCTAAATTATTCCAACTAATGATATTAATGGATCAGATCCATTATATACTTATAAATATAATTCTCTCTTTAACACACCTTACTATACTATGGGGGCAATTGACAAAATCCTACCAAACAACCTCACTAAAAACTTTCTCAACACCAAAAATCCACCTCTTAGAAATCCACCACCTAACAACCCTCCCCCTCTTACCAATCCTAATAATCATCCTCCCAATACCAATCCACCAAATTGATACCACTCAAATTATTGCATAAATAGTGCAATAAATGAACATCATGCAATCATCTAATACCTCTCAAATGATACAACTACAACATCATTTAATAAACATGGATAATTAGCCTCCTATTCTTCTTCCCCAAAATATTCAAAATTTCATGTCTCCACCTCTTAAATATGTCATGGGAAATATCATTCCCCAACCTATTATGCACAACAATATGCTTCAACACATTCAAAATAAACCTTTATCCCCCTTCATTGTATCTATTTATATTTTTTATTTATCTTTAAATATTAAATATGATGGAATTAAAGACCCCACATCTTTTCTCAAAGATTTTGTTAACATTTATAAAGAGTGGATTTAAACTAATACCTTCATCACTACTAAAATTTTAGTTAAAACATTCACAATTGATGTATTATAATGGTATAACCAACTTCCCCAACATTTTTATGGAAATTTGAGGATTTAGTCAATACTCTAGTTAAGGAATTTCAACACAATGATCTTCTTGAAAATTATCTTAGCCATTTCATTAATGCTAAACAATCCTCTTCTAAATCAACTCATGATTTTATAAAAAATTAGAAACATTTGGCTCACAAATCCAATCACAACATGATTGATGATAACTTGTTCAAACTCTTAATAACTACCTTAGGACCTTCCCTCCAATATAAGGTTCAGACTTTTGCTCCCCAAACTCTAAATGATGCTATTGATCAAGTGAAGTGACAAGATTTTCTAATTAAATAGTTAGAACCCAAAACTAAAAAATTCAATGGATCTTTCCAACACTCAATAAATGCAATCACTATAAATCCTCTTCAACTAAAACTAAGGGTATCCAAAATGGATAATCCCCAATCTTCCCATACATTGCTAACTATTTAATAAATGAAACAACTTTTAGTACCTTTTAAACCATTCACTTATGCTAATAACCCACCTACATGGTATGACCCTAAATTTGTTTGTTGGTTTCATGCAGATATAGGTCATTCCCATGAAACATGTCATGGGATTACAAAATTTGTCATTTGTTTTATTCTAGGAGATACATTCAATCATGATTCTATGATCAAAATATGCCATCATGATTATGTTAATTATCCTCAAAAGAAACAAGCTTTCAAGCCTTATTACTCTAACAACCCAAAAATGTTTTATACTTCTAACCCTCAACATTCAAACAAGGATGTTTGTATAATTAATGTTGACTATGATCAATACTATACCAATTTTTAATACATGAATGTGGCTAAAGTTAATTATCTACGTAAACCTACCCACAAATATCTCATCATAAAACCAAATAAACCATCACTCAAAAAGAAAGTTATCAAATATACCACTACCACTAACATACCATTTGACATGAAAGAGGAAACACTTCTACATTTAGAACCTCAAACTAACTCTCTTCCTAACAATTTTTTTTAACCTTCTAAGCCTTGTGCTAGTTCTTCATCATCAAAAAATCATTGCCTTACCACTTAAATCTATGCCTTGTAAAATATCTCTCATGGAGTTAGTTCTAAATAATCCATATCATCTTAAATTCCTAATGCAATAATGATAAGAAATTGGATAACCATCTTCCCTAGAAGTGGAACAACCTTTTCATGAGCCTTTATCGACAAAATTTTATACTATTGAAACTATTTATCCTTCTTCAAAACATTCCATAAATATCCTTTAAGAAGACATGATCAATGATAAAATTCTCTTTGAGTTGATGACCCACATCTATTCATTAAAATTGCCATTAATACCACCCTTATTCAAAAAGTCCTAGTAGATGAATGGTCAGGAATTAATGTGACATCTCTTTGGCTAATTCAACAACTTAGGCATAAAAAATATTATCTCAAGCAAAATCATCTAACATGTTGTGGGTTTGATAAGACCAATCAAAAAGTATTTGGTTATATTTATATCCCTCTCACTATTAGACCCAAAACTATATGTACCAAGTTAATTGTTTTTGACTTACCATTATCTTATAATATACCATTGCATTGCCCATGGACACATCTCATGAAGGATATTGCCTCTTCTGATACCCAATGTATCAATTTTATTCATAATGGAGAACATTATAAACATAAGGCTAATCCTAATCCATGGATTATTTAACTTCCAAACCCTAAATCTTAGTATTAGATTCCAACTATTCTATGAAGTAACAATGCACCTTTACTTGAATTCATCAATATGAATC